>JASVEL010003621.1:0-56146 GCA_032618575.1 Nicotiana noctiflora
TACCTTCCACTTATACGATGTGGCCCAGAAACGCCATCGAACTCAACTAGAACTCACATTTCAAAAACTTGGCATATAGCCGATTATCCTTCAGAGTCTGAAGAACCACTCTAAGGTGCTGCTCGTGCTCTTCCTGGCTGCGGGAGTATACCAGGATGTTATCTATAAAGACTATCACGAACAGATCTAAGTAAGGCCTGAACACCCGATTCATCAACTCCATGAATGCTGCTGGGGCATTGGTCAACCCGAAGGACATGACCAAGAATTCATAATGCCCATATCTAGTGCGAAAGGCTGTCTTAGGAATGTCAGCCACCCTGATCTTCAACTGATGGTAGCCTGACCTCAAGTCTATCTTTAAAAACACCCTCGCTCCTTGGAGCTGGTCAAACAAATCATCAATCCTCTGGCAGTGGATACTTATTCTTTATTGTCACTTTGTTCAATTGCCGGTAATCAATACACATCCGCATCGAGCCATCTTTTTTATTCACAAACAATACTGGTGCTCCCCATGGGGAAACACTGGGCCTGATAAAGCCCTTCTCAAGATGGTCTTGCAACTGATCTTTTAACTCTTTTAATTCCGGCGGGGCCATACGATAGGGTGGAATAGAGATGGGCTGAGTGCCCGGTGCCAGATCAATACAGAAATCAATATCCCTGTCGGGTGGCATGCTCGGCAGGTCTGAAGGAAAAACCTCAGGAAACTCCCGTGCAATATGGACTGACTCAATGGAAGGAACCTATGCGCTGGAATCACGAACATAATCCTGATAAGCAAGACACCCCTTCTCGACCATGCGTCGAGCCTTAACATAGGAAATAACAGTGAGAACGGAGTGGCTTGAGGTACCTTTCCACTCTAGTCGGGGTGATTCTGGCAAGGCCAAGGTCACAGTCTTGGCATGACAATCAAGAATAGCATGGTATGGGGACAACCAGTCCATCCCCAATATGACATCAAAATCCACCATGTCCAAAAGCAACAGATCAACACGGGTCTCAAGACCCCCAAAGATAACTACGCACGAGCGATGTACCCGGTCGACTACAATGGAGTCGCCCACCAGTGTAGACACATAAACTGGAATATCCAGAGCATGGCTAGGTACGGCCAAATACGGTG
Organism: Nicotiana noctiflora; assembly: GCA_032618575.1. Lineage (NCBI taxonomy): Eukaryota > Viridiplantae > Streptophyta > Magnoliopsida > Solanales > Solanaceae > Nicotiana > Nicotiana noctiflora. The sequence continues at coordinate 1,133 of JASVEL010003621.1, forward strand.
CAAAGTAGGAAGACACATATGAATATGTAGACCTAGGGTCAAATAATACTGAAGCACCTCTGCCACAAACAATAATGATACATGTAATCACGGCATCGATGCCTCCGCCTCTGGCCTGGCTGGCAAAGCATATAATCGGGGATCAGCACCTCCCCTCTGAGCTACATCCCTAGGACGGTCATTAACTGGCTGACCTCTGCCTCTGGCTGGACGGTCTCCACCTCTAAATAGTTTGTGGTGCGGGCTAAAAGTGATAATACCCCATATTAATTAGAAGGAATTTTTTTACTCTTATTTATATCTTAAAATATATAATCTCTATCCATTAAATATTTATTCTATTTATGTGTATCTCCACTTTCAAACAATTACTACTAAGGGTAAAATGAAAAAATAATTAAATCATGGCTTAAACTTTTAATTTCTAAATGACAGATAATTTGAGAGGGGAAAATTTTTCAGCTTATAAATGAAACTGATGAAAAAAAGGGAAGTTTAATACATTAGCTAGTATATTTTCTTCTGTACTACATGTAGATATAATCCATCCAGCTTTATTTAGCAGCTTGTCTCAATCCATTTTTATTTTTCTTGTAAACAGGTTTTACTTTCGTGCTTTATAATAAGCACCATTACTTATGGATCAATGGCAATAATTGGGTACGGACAAAATTTATTGTCGCAAGTGACCTTAAATCTCCCCACTGGAAAAGTTAGTTCGAAGATTGCAATATACACGGCGACAATCAATCCAAAAACCAATTATAACAGCCGTTGAAGATATATTTCCTTGCCACAAGAGTAAACCTATGACCTACTTCATCACAAACAGTTTTGGTTATTTGTTGCATTAGTCGTTCCATTTTTCGAATATGTCATGACATTTATAGCTGCATTTACGGGCATTAGTCTCTCAATATTGTTTCCATGTATCTGCTACCGCAAAATCACCAAGCCTTACTCAACAAGTCATATTTATTGGGGTGATTATACTTTTAGCTTCTTTTGTTGCCATATATGGAACTTATGTTTCGTTGAAAAACATCATAAGTCATGTCCAACAAAAATGATGTACAAAATTTTAATTTTTGGCCAAACACGGAGACAGCTACTTACCACCAATTTTCAGTTTTTTGTCCCCTAAACACTTTTGGCACCTAATCCACTCATCTTGTACAAAACCCAGAATTGCTATATTTCAAATATAACAGATAATTCAAACATAAAGAAGGGTGTCAGCCTCAAGATTTACGTATCAGTATACAACTTTAGCTTGGATTACAATTTCGATACAATCACATCATTACAACTGGAAATTGTCCTACAAATAAGGGCGAAACCCTGACGTACACTAGTCTAGAATCCTGATGAGTACCTCTGTTGGAAAATGGTAGTGGTAAGTTCTGAAGCTAGATGAAAGGATCAACAGACAGCCACAAAAAGTGGTTGGTGGAAACATAAATCAATTCTCAAACTGACGAGGAATTAAGCTTACAAAAGGTTTATTAAATTTACGACGACATTTTCGGAACAAATTTCACTTGACAGATTGGCTCAAGCTGTCTTTCATTGACGAAGAGCAATTTTTCATCATTATCAAGAGCTCCTCTGCTTCAACTGCCTCTACCATGACTGAATTGTACATCAAAAGCCAGGTAAGAATCATTACTGGCAGAAAATATGATCTCATCACATTATCACAACTGCTTCACTCTCAAATCTTGTGGATCTTGAAACCAAACACCCTAGGAGTATAATTTTGCGTTGGTTTTTGCGGCTTGAGGTGTCCATAAGTCATCAAGAAGAGATGCGGAAATGTTGTCCCAAAGTAAGCCCCATCAATATCTTTAGCAGTTAAAGAAATCTATAGGATAGAAATAGGCTACTCATGGCAAGCGAACAAGGACCAATATGCAACTTACAAGGGCAGAATCCTTATGTAAAATGGATGCAGCTCAACCAAACATAAGCGTGAACTGAATTAGAGAATATAATTGCTATTAAAGGAAATATATGGATGAAAATAACAAATTGAAAATACATCTAATAAACACACACATAAATGTATGTGTGTGTGTATATACATATATATATATTGTGTGTTTGTGTGTGTGTGTGTAGAGAGAGGGGGGGAGGGGGGGGGGGGGTGCACACATCAAGAAGTGGTAGGATACTGCCTTGGTACTTTGACCGGGGGTAATAAATGTCCTCGCACTTGGGACAGTATATTTTTACAGTACTTGAGCGTGGAATATCTGATTGACCAACAGGAAGACAAGGCTGTCCACTGCAATAAACTCGCGGGCATCTTCCAAAGTCGTAGTTTTTGTACTTCTCCAACTGAAAGGTTTGACACAGATACAAGGAACCATCATTTCAAGGTTTGGCACAGATCCAAGAAACCATCATTTCAAGGATAGGTTAAACAGTGATGAAGATCAAGAGGAGGAAAATGTGAAAGTACACAAGAGAATGGTGATAAGAAATTACCATTGCGGCCATTCCCTTGGTAGTCAAAATGTACCGAACATGAATCAAACCATATAGCATCTCTGCTGCCGATTCAACTAATTCATTCTGCTCCTCTGTGAACATATCACCTATTCAATGCAGGAAAATTTTGACAAACTGCAGTTGTCTTAATTTGAAAGATGATACTGCTGCATCTTGGATATCAGACAACATTCTTGGTTGCCATTACATAAAGACGGAAGTTTACTTAGATTATCATGTAGGATGTTTTTCTAGCGTGAAAACATAAACTATATATAAATGATCAAATAGCTTGATCCCACCATTACTCTAAGGATGTACTGGTAGCAGAGAGATTCTAAATTGCTCGGACATGGTTGCGGGTGTCCGACACGGGTACACATCTAGAAGTCAGATCCTCCAAGATGTAAATTTTAAGATTTGGGGATATGGATCCTAGTATGGATACGGGTGCAATGATCCGGCTAAAAATAATTCAAAAATATAAAAATATTTCTAAATTATGAGAAATTTTGTGGAATACTTACGTAAAGCTTGTCAAGTTGAATTTCTTTTTATTCTCAAGTTGTAGATAAGTGTATGATATTCTAGATAAGGTATGATATTTTTTCAAATTTACCCTAGTTTTGGTTTGATTTAGGGAATCAAATTGTATCTCGTCTCGAATATTTCCATCCGTCGTGGTCAAAGTACCCAAATTTGTTTGACCTGATCAGATACGGATCCATACTCACACCCATACTAGTGTGTGTACAACAACAGCAGCATACCCAGTAAAATCTAACTAGTGGGGTCTTGGGAGGGTAGGATATACACAGACCTTACCCCTACCCCGGAAGGGTAGAGAGGCTGTTTCTGGGAGACCCTCGGCTCAACAGAAGAACGTGGTGCGGCACTTAAACTGCCATGTTGAAGCAACTTAGGACATTTTCAGCTCAGACAATATTCTCTTAAAACAGATCCAAGACTTGAAACAGAGAGCTTGTTAGATCATGCAACAGAACTGTCAAAGCATCACATATATCAAATTTTCAAAGCATCGGAATTAGTTAACAGCTCATTGAAACAGACTAAAACTCCAATAACCCACCCCAACCCCCCTCAAAGAAAAGAGAAGGATAACTTGTAATGTTTATACAAAAGAAGGAACAGCAAAAGAAAATAGCACTTCACATTTAATAATTAAGAAAAGCACTTTGATTATTTAAATTTCTCAAGAAAAAAAGAATTATTGATAGCATAGAACTCCAAGTGTTCCTAAAAAGGAATCTACATAAAGATGCACAATGGGTTGTGATCTCCTTATATGGTCTGGGCAATCCCCCCTCATTCCTTTACATGGTATCAGAGCCATTTTTATTGTATTTCTCAATGTTGGGCCCCGTGTTATTTTTTGGTGGAGCAAGCTGTTGCTACCAAATACCACTATTTTGCTTTGGATATCTAAATTGATTGTTACTGCTGATAGCTCCAATTGCATCATATGAATAACACAAAAAAGGGGGTATCAAAATCATTTCGTGGTTTTAGTTATACGCTCCTGTGTTATGTAATGGTATCTGACTGGACACATATTTTAAGATAAATTTGATTCAAATTATATATTGGTGATACAAACATAAATCCTCCTTTCTCTAGTGCAAGTCATTAAGAAGGTAAGGGTAAGATCCGCATACACTATACCCGCCCCAGATCTCACTTGCGAGATCACACTGGGTATGTTATTGTTGCAAGTCATGAAGAATTGGAATGGATAAGATATAAACTGGCTTAGAAAAATAAAAATTTCCTATCAGGAGAAAAGAATTTCCTTTTCATATTTTTGCACCAGCACAAAAGCCAAAACACGAAAAAGGGTTTTTCTTTGTGTGCGCGTGGGGGGGGGGGCTTAGGATACGAAAAAAGTATATGAATTATGACGTTATCTCAATGTAAAACTACCAAAATACCAGGAAAAATTGATTTCTGAATGAAAACGAAGCAGCCCAATGTCATCAACAGCCATCATTTTGTCTCTTAAAGCAATTAAGCAATATGAAGCGAGGGTTATCGCTTAATGGTGAAATCATGTGCTTCATAGAAGTGTGCCCTATTCCTTAATTGAAAAGAAGCGGCTCTTTTTATCCTGTTTTATTAAAAACCATTGCTTCCTGCCTAAAGCGACGAAACAATGTGACACGAAAGGTTATCACCTTGTCATGTATTTCATGTAAGTAACACTTCAAACAACGACGTGCAAGGTGATCCTAAGCAAAAGCAATGGGTTTGTTGAATCTCAATTTTGAGGAGTTGGATTAATATCGATATTTATTGTACACTGAATACGGAAAATAGTTATTTCAATTGCAGTTTGATTACTGTAGTACTAAATTGAGTAAATACCACATATGTTTGGTATTCTTTTTATGCCGTGAACTGTGCGTTTCATTCCAAAGAAGCATGCGCTCAACTTCAAGTTTTTTGCTTCAAGCCCCATGAACCTTGTCACTATTTTGAGATTTTTATTTTTAAAGAAACTGCTTCTACCAGCAGTTAGACAACGTAAACAGAACATTCCCCCTTCCATCTTTTCTTCCTGGGCAAGCATGGGTAGTTGATTTTTAAAATTTCCAATGAGATGGGCAATAGAATACAAGACACAATGAGCCATAGGGGCACCGTTATTTCTATCCGTCCATTAAATGATTCAATGACTTCATTTAGAATTGCTTCTATTCGGCATGAATGTCACATCAAACACGGACAATGACAGGATTACATTCCTCCAAAACTTACTACTGGACAAAAAGATGTAGGATGATTCTAACAATAAAATTCACCCAAATATCTACAAATGGGCATTTATACATGTCATTATAAGATGGACATGCCTAGACCAGTTGGAAAAACCTGGTAGAATGCGACTCAAAATTGACTTTCAGTAGTTTCTTTTTTCTTTTTTTTTAATAAGGAAACTTTCACTAGTTTCTCCCAGCCTTTATAAGAAGTTATTCCAAACAACCTAAAATATATCAAGTAAAGCTGACCAGTTCTCCACATGTTTACTTCACTAAAGATACTAATTTGTCAAAATAGTCCATAGGAAATAAAACAGTGAACCCTATAGTTTCAGAAGACAAGAAAATTGCATCCTTCAACTGAAAAGTAAGTCCAAAATCAATCTTTGGAAATTCATCATAAAATATGAAGTAATCTAAACAAATAAAGAATACATACCATGGGAGGATTCAACATCAAGAATGAGATCAAGCGCATAGTCATAGTAGGGAACTTGACTGCTCAATCCACATAGGTTAAAATCATCTTGAATGTAATCATCATCAACTTCACAGAAGAACTCATTACCACGCAGGTTACAAAACCAAGAAATCCATGAAGTATCATCCCCATCAGAACCACTAACATCAGACTCTTCACTGTCCGTTTCAGATTCCTCTACGAAATACATAAACATGAGAATGTACTCACGTCATTTGAAATGCAAGGAAAATAGTGAGCTAGGTAGGGCCGGCATAGTATGCCAAGATATATCCAAAAAAGGTAGTGCACCTCGAGAAGACTTAAACAGCTATTTTATTCAGAAAGATGTTGCAACAAGCTTTCCACAACTCAACATCAAGAACCAACCATAAGTAAAAGACAAACAACTCTACTTAAACAGCTGAAGCTTTTCTTTTAAATTAAAACATAAAAGGCTGAGTTAAAGATAAATAATTCAGAAAAAATGGCAAATACTGTTAATAAGTTATGGCAAATATACCATAGGAATTTTCAATCTCAACCTCAAAGCTCATTCCATACTAGATTACAATGGCATGACTTAGAAGCTGGATTCACCAGTACTAGAATACAGAGACCACATAAGCCTAGCCTGCACTTATGGTTGACATCACAAAACAGACGATTTTTTTAGTTTAAAAAAAAACTCAACTTTGTAAACCTCTAGCAAGAATTGACTGTGACAACCAGAATTACAGATGAAACCACAGAGATAATCTTTCTATCGCCGTGCTGAGAATCTAGGAATATCTGAAATACAGTTTGGAAACATCCAGAGAGAACCACAAGCAATAAGCATATATTCGGAACACACTAATATTTTCAATGTTCATGCTATGTGACTAGATAAAACTATATCTGAATTCACTCCATGCTGCTTTTTGGATTAAAGGAATATTTCTATTACTTCCAAACGGGTCCATCATTACAGAGAAACGAAAAATGAAAGCAACTTTAGTAGAAGAACAACAAAAACGTGCCAAGGACGCCCCTCAACATATATAGTGTGTCTTGATCAGTTGTTAAACTAATTTCCCCCATAAATACAAAAGAAAATTGTTTAAAAAAATATTACAGAAAACACCAAAAATGACAACATTATATCTTTCAAGCTTCTGAACATGAGTCATGAAACAAAACAGTTGGAAACCATTATTCCCAACTAAAAAGAAAAAACTTTTGTCGCCTTTTATGTGACTCCTTTTTCACTTGTCCTGAAAAGAATAACACCTATCTCTTATCGGAGACAATTTTAGCTTTAACCTTCAAATTTTACCTTTCGTGACATGATTTACACCCGCTCAACTGTCATGGCCTTAACGACAAATTTCAAAAGTCTTCTATATGTCTTAAACCCATGCCCACTCAAATATTGTCACATAAAATGGGACGGAGAATGTGGTTAAAAACCCATAGTATTATAATATCACACCTAAAACCTTAAAAGCTCATATCCAGCAATTACTTCCAAAATCACGCATCTATCAATTAAAACATGTTAAAGCAAAACAACTAGTGGATGTTCTAATCAACCACTAAAGACTACATTTTAACCCTAATAAAGGCAAAATCCAATACTTTCTAAAATGGAAGATGATAGCTAAAAGATGCTAACCATCAGAGCACTTGTTTTTGCTGGTGTTGCGATGATCAAAATGCGATTTTCCACCACCACCACCGGCGGAGGCGGAGGTAGACGGAACGGCTTTATCCTTCAAAGACCTAGATGTAGACGGTGATAACTTCTCTAAGTGCTTATCCAACGCATCATTGATTCGTTTCCGATCCAACGGTCCTCTTCCGCCACCTCCTCCTCCTCGATCTCTATACATTTCTTCTACGATATATCAATTTATTGCTACTATATTTATATCTGCATATAGTAGCCTGAAAATGAAATTGGCGACAATTTGAAGCTGAGAAATCCTAGATTTTGAGAGAAGAGCAAGGAACTCTGTGTGTGTAGAGATAGAGAATTGGGTTAGACAAGATAATTAGGGTTTCGGCTACAATATAGAAAGGGGAAAGTGGGAGAGGGGCGACAAAGAGAAGTTGGTTTTGTTATTGTCAGATATTTTCTGTGTCATATTTCTTCTTGTTTTTCCCCGGGGTCGTTTGATTAACAATTTTTCTTACCCTCTCTTAAAAATAAAAATAATACTATTAGGAGTCGTTTGGTTGGAATATGACTTATATCAGTATAAGTTATATCGATATAAATTATAATAGGATAAGTTATGCTGAGATTAGTTATGCTGGAATTGTTGTTTATTCATTGTTTGGTACATTGCATTAAGAATGACAACTGAATAATTTCTAAGAGGAATGTATAAGTTATACCGGTGCTAATTACCCCACATTTTATGAGGTATAAGTTATCCCTGTGTTAAAATTAACACCGGGATAACTTATACCTGATTTGCTAACCAAACAGAGTATTAAGGTGGTATTAAATTCTTATACCACCCTTATACCTTCTTATACCTCGTACCAAATTTGGTATGAGGTTGTAACGATCCGGCCGGTCGTTTTTAAAATTTACGCCCCGATCCCCAATTTAACTGTTCCCTTAAGTCTATTTCTGTTATTGTATTTTGCCGGGAGGTTCGGTTATAGAATTTGGAGTGTTTTGGGACGTTTAGTCCCTAAATGAGAGCTTTATAGTTGAAAAATGGCCCGTATTCGGAATAGTGTTAAGACGGCCTCGGAACGGAAATCCAATGGTTCCATTAGCTCCGTTAGGTGATTTCGGGGTTGGGAGCGCGTTCGGAATGTATTTTGGAGGTCTGTAGCTCAATTAGGCTTGAAATGTCGAAGTTTGAAATTTTTAGAAATCCGATCGATAGGTGAGATTTTGATCCGGGCGTCGGAACGAAATTCCTACAGTTGAAGTAGATTTGTTAGGTGATTTTGGATATGTCTTCAAAGTTTCAGGTCATTCGGACATCGTTTGGTCGGGTTTTTGATAGCATGTAGGTTTCGGAAGTTTAGGATGAAACTTAGGCTTGAATTCGCTTTGATTTGGTGATTTCCGTGTTTAAGGATGTGTTTTTATGATTGGAACAAGTTCGTATCGTCTTTTGGAGTAGGTTGGTGGTTTTCGTTGGGGTCCGGGGGGCCACGGGATGAATCCGGAGGTCCAATCGGGCTAATTCATGCCCTTTAGAAATGCTGTTAACTGATGGTATGTGTTGCAGACGAATGCTCTATGCGATCGCAATGGGCTGATGCGATCGCATAGAAGGTTTTGAAGGAGGCTAAATATTTGTTCTATGCGATCGCGGGCAAGGCTGTGTGATCGCATGGCTTTGGAGGGTTGTGCTCTGCGATCGCGTATAGCCCTATGCGATCGCATAGTGTATAGGGTAGAGGTCTCAGGCCCAACTTTTTGTTCTATGCGATCGCGGAGAAGGGTGTGCGATCGCATAGGTTTGTTCTGGTGAGCAGTGCGATCGCATTGAGGACTAGGCGATCGCATAGAGTAGTTTGGCGAGGGTTCAAAATTTGTTCTATGCCATCGCAATAGTGTTCATGCGATCGCATAGAGTAAAAATGTCTGGCAGTGAATTAAAAACCAGAAGCAGACTAGTCGCGGGTTTAGTCACAAAAACACTATTTTTTGAGTTTTGGAGAGAGAAACTCACGGGAAATTGTTGGAGATTCATCGGGTATTCATCGGAGGTAAGTTCCATCGCCTAATTACGTTATTTTATCATGGAATCCTTGTCTATTTCACTGTTAATGGAAGATTAATGGGGGGTTTTAGCCCTAGGCCTAAATTATGGTAAATCGTCGATTTGAATGGGCAAACGGAGTCCGATTTTGGTAAATTTTATATGCATAGACTCGTGTTGAGATAAGGAACCCGAATATGTAACTTTCGTAATTTTCGAGAAGCGTACTGAAAGTCATGTTTTGGCAACTTGTGGTTTTGGGTGTATTTCGAATTGTTTCGATTGAGTAATACCCAATTGGTCTATTTTGATGTATTTCTATTGATTTTGATCAGATTCTACATCTGTGGAGGCCGATATTCGTAGAAAGAGAGTTGTCTCTTAGCGGTTTTGTATCGGAGTCGAGGTAAGTGGCTTGTCTAACCTCGCGTGGGGGAACCTTCACCCCTAGGATGTTATGTGTTAATTTAAATGTCTTGTACGCGAGGTGACGGGCGTGTACATGCGGATATTGTTGGAATCCACCTTACTTGAATTGTCCAATTCGTGATATTTCTATTTTTAGCTGATTAAATTGTGACATTTACCTGATATTCGATAGAAAAGCATGATTAGATAGAATTTATCTGTCTAATTGCCAAATTGTCTTACTTGAACTTCTTGATAATTGTTGGCACTGGTTTTGGTGAAGTTGTAGTTATGCATATCATATTTCTCTCTGCGTTCCTTTTTATTGTTTGTGTTGGTGGACTGCGGGTTCAATTCCCGGAGATCCAAGGGCTGTGGGTTCGATTCCCAGAGACCCGGAGTGGTATTGTTTGCGAACTGTGGGTTTGATTCCCGGAGATCCAAGGGCTGCGGGTTCGATTCCCGAAGACCCAGAGTTTATTTATATATTTATTGAGGTACGGACTGCTGGTTCGATTCCTTGAGATCCTGAGATATTGAGATACGGGTTGCGGGTTCGATTCCCGGAGACCCAGAGATACTGACATTGGGACTGCGGGTTAAATTCCCGGAGACCCTGAGTTATTGGGTATAGAGAGGGACTGTGGGTTCAATTCCCATAGGTCCTTGACTTGTTGATTTGAGTTGATGTTGTGTTGGTTACTTGCAGTTAGCTAATCGTAGTCAGTTGCAGTAATTACTTCATTGTGGTTATTTCATATTCATTCTTACTATTTCCTGCTTATTACTATTTTGATCATTATGATATTGTTTTCTCGGTAGGGCTCTGACCTTCCTCGTCACTACTCCATCGAGGTTAGGCTTGGCACTTACTGAGTATCGCCGTGGTGTACTCATGCTACTCTTCTGCACACTTTTGTTGTGTACATCCAGGTACATCAGGACAGGCTCATCCTAGGTGATTCAGTAGCACATCCGGAGACTCGAGGTATGATCCGCTACGTCCGCGGATCCGGAGGGCCTCCTTCAATTCTCATAGTGATAGTAGTTATTTTTCCCTCATTTTGTTGTTTAGACATTCTTGATGTATAGAGCCATAGTTGTACTCCCTCTTTTTAGTCTGTGTTACCCGTGGGATTCCGAGTCTTGGAGGTAGGCTATTTAGTGTGTTTTGACGAGTGTATGTGCCAAGCGGCACTTATTACATTCCTTATTATATCATTCCGTTATCTTCTTATCTTTTGTTTATGAATTTGCATAATTCCGCATCGTGTTAGGCTTACCTAGTCGTGAAGATTGGGTGCCGTCATGACAGGTTCATGATTGGTGAACTACGGTCGTGACAAGTTGGTATCAAAGCTCTAGGTTTATAGGAGTCACGGGACACGGACCGATTACTTGACTCTCGCTGATCGATACGGAGACGTCTGTATTTATCTACGGAAGGCTATGTAACTGTTTAGGAAACTCTTCATTTCTTTTGGATTCCTTGTCGTGCTATATTTTTGGCAACAAATCAAAATTTCTGCTTTCTATTCTCTCACAAATGGTGAGGACACATGCTGCTTGCGAGGATTAGGCACACGCGCCCCCTGTTGCCGCCGTCAGAGGTCGGGGCCGTGGTAGAGGACGGGGACGCGCCCGAGGTGCAGCCACAGCAACCGCGCGCGCTGCCGCTAAAGTGCCATCGGTGGATCAGGTTGGAGCGCAGGCACCTGGTACACTGACTATAGCTGCTACTACTCCAGCACTCCAGGAGACCCTGGCCCAGTTTATGAGTATGTATACCACTTTAGCTCAGGCAGGTTGCTTCCTCTCACTGCAGCTACATCTCAGGCCGGGGGAGGGGCCCAAACTCCCGCAGCCGCTACACCGGAGCAGGGAGTGCCCATGGAACAGGTTCCAGAGATTATTATTATGCCTTCTGCCGCCCCAGTACAGCCCGGAGGTGGGCCAGCTACCTCCGAGGACGAGCAGCATAGATTAGAGAGGTTCAAGAAATATGATCCTCCAGTGTTCAGTGGTTTGGTTACAGATGATGCATTGGGTTTTCTGGAGGAGTGTCATCGTATCCTTCATATCATGGGGATAGTGGAGACCAGCGGGGTTTCCTTTACTGCTTTTCAACTTCGTGAGGCCGCTTATGATTGGTGGCGCACGTATGAGTTGGATAGTCAAGATGAGTCTGCTTCATTGACCTGGACACAGTTTTCTGATCTGTTTTTTAGGGAGTTTGTTCCCTAAAGCCTTTGGGATTCTTGGCGATCGGAGTGTGAGCGGTTGCGACATGGCTCCATGTCAATGTCGGAGTATGCTATTAGTTTCACTCGTTTAGCCAGGCATGCACCGGTTTGGTAGCTACGGTCCGGGAGAGAGTGCAGAGATTTATTGAGGGCCTTATTCCGCTGATCCGGTCCAGCATGGCTAGAGAGTTGGAGACGGATATACCTTATCAGCAGGCGATGAGCATTGCCAGGAGGATCGAGAGTATGCTCCCTAGAGAGCGATGAGAGAGGGAGGCCAAGAGGTCTCGTGAGTCGGGCCATTTCTCTGGTGCCCGCACTTCAGCAGCCGGTCATTATGGTAGGGGTTGTTCAGGTCGTCTAGTTCATTCAGCCTTGCCAGCAGCTGGTGGTACTCCAGCTTCCCCAGTACCTCAAGATCCTTATTATGCTCCCCCAGTTTCCAGCACGCCTCCTGCGCGGGGTACCTCAGGGGTTAGTCTAGCGGGAGTAGGCCCAGTCAGTCATAGCCACCGCGCCCTCCCAGAGCTTGTTTTGAGTGCGGAGATACTCGCCATCTCGTTAGGGAGTGCCCCAGGCATAGGAGAGAAGCACCTCTATAGACTTCACAGCCTCAGCGTGGTTCACAAGGCCAGCAGGCCATCATTCCAGCCCCAGCTGCCACTCCACCTGCCCAGCCAGCCAGGGGCGGGGATCACGGTGCTAGAGGCCGCCCTCGAAAGAGAGGTCAGGCCAGATTTTATGCTATTCGTGATCGCGCTGCAGCTGTTGCATCTGATTCTATTATCACATGTATTATTTTGGTTAGTCACAGAGAGGCATCGGTTCTATTCGATCCTGGTTGCACTTTTTCATATGTGTCCTCTTATTTTGCTTCACATTTGGGTGTGCCTCGGGATTCTTTGAGTGCCCCCATTTATGTTTCTACTCCGGTGGGGGATTCTTTGGTTGTGGACCGTGTATATCGGTCGTGTTTGGTTACTATTTGTGGTTTTCAGACCAGAGAGGATCTATTGTCGCTCGTGATGGTCGATTTTGATGTTATTTTGGGCATGGACCGGTTGTTATGCTATTCTTTATTGTCACGCCAAGACCGTGACGCTGGCTATGCCAGGCATTCCACTTATTGAGTTGTGACGACCCAAAGGGTCATCACCTATTTTCCTCACTTGTTCCGTACTTCTGAGGCCTTCAAAACCTTATTTTATGTTGCCTCGATTTACGTGCACAATTCGAGCATGTAGCCGGAAATATTTTTTGATAGAAAATATGAATTCTATGAGAAATTTGGATAAAAATGATATTAATATTGATATAGTTGACTTCGGTCAACATTTTTGGTAAACGGACCGGGACCCGGACCCGGATGGTCCCGGATGGTCCCGGAAGATATGGGACTTGGACATGCGTCCGGAGTCGAATTCTCAGGTCTAGAGCCCAAGTTATGAATTTTTCTGTGAAAGTGTTTTTGATGTAATTATTAAAGGAAATTGAATTAATTGACCTTGGTATCGGGCTCGTATTTTGGTTCCGACGCCCGGTACAAGTCTTAAATATTATATATGTGCTTTCTCCAAAGTTTGGTGACATTTGGATGTCGTTTAATATGTTTTGGACCTTGAGTTCCAAGTTTGAAAGTTTTGAAAACCAAAAGTATGAAAATCATGAACTTGAGGTTTGATTTGATGAAAACGATGTGATATTGGTGATGTGATCGCACGAACAAGTTTGTAATGTGTTTTTGATGTTGTGTACATGTTTGGTTTGGAGCCCGGGGGGCTCGAGTAAAGATTCGATAGGCCGTTAGATCAATTTCTGAATTTTTGCACTGCTGGTTTTTCACCCAGCTGTTGGCTTTGCATTTGCGAAGAATTTCTCGCAAATGCGAAGGTGAAAGGTCAAGGCTGGGTTCGCAAATGCGAACCCTTGATCGCAAATGCGAAGGGGTGTCCAGGACCGCTTGGTTCACAATTGCGAACAAAACCTCGCAATTGCGAGGCCCTTCAGTGTTAAGCCTGGCTTCGCAAATGCGAAGCATTTGTCGCAAATGCGAAGGCCCCTTAATCTAGCCTTGTTCGCAAATGCGAAGGCCCCAGTTATGTCTTGGCTTCGCAAATGCGAACAAAAGTTCGCAAATGCGAACTTCCCATCCTTAGCTTATTTTTCAAACTCCAGAATTTGGTCGGGGTTCGCAATTGCGAACCCCTGCTCGCAAATGCGAACACAGAGACCTGTAAATCACGATTTCCAACTTTATTTTTCATATTTCACAACCCAAAAACATCCATTGGCGATTTTTCACGAACTCCCTCTTCTTCAAAGCAATTGTAAGTCACTTTTTACTTAATTCTTTCAATTCCTAACAACATTAAACATGTTTTTCAATAGAAATCAAAGGTTTTCATGGTAGAAATTCTTGTTTTTGGTAGAATATAGGGGTTTTTATGAATTGGGTAATTGGACCTCGAATTGAGGTCCGATTTTGAAACAAATCATATACTTGAACTCGTGGGGGAATGGGTAACCGGATTTTGGATCCGAACCCCGAGTTTCGACCATGTGGGTCCGGGGTCGTTATTCACTATTCCGGGCAGAATGTTGTAAAAATAGTAATTGGCCATATGAATTAGTTTGTTGAGTAGTATTGATGATATCAAATCAATTGTGTATAGATACGATTGGATTGGAGCCAAATTTGAAAGGAAAAGTCATTGCCACGGATTGAATTTCTCGTAAACATTCGAGGTAAGTGTTTGTTCTATCTTAGCTTGAGGGAATAAGATTATGTGCTATGTGCTATGTGATCGAGTGCAGTGTATGGGCTGTGGTGACGAGCATCCATATGCTGGCATCTAGCATGATCGTGGGTCGTTGTTATACTTGTTGTGAGACATATTTGAAGATATATTGTTGAACCCTTACCGGGTTGTAGAATTTCTATTATTCTCCCTTGCCGGGACTTTGTTGTAATGATTATTGTATCCCTTGCGGGGACGGTTCATGATTACTGTTTTCATTCTTTGCCCTTAACCGTGATTGTTATTTGGGTGAGGAAGAGTGATAATGCACGAAGGGTGATGTCGTGCCTTGATTTATTGTTTATGCATGAAGGTTAATGTCGTGCCTTGTTATTGATTATGCATGAAGGTTAATACCGTGCCTTGTTATTGATTATGCACGAAGGTTAATGTCGTGCCATGTTATTGATTATGCACGAAGGATCATGTCGTGCCTTGTTATTGAACCATGTACGAAGGATCATGCCGTACCATGGATGTGAGGATGAGAGTAAAAGCACGAAGGGTGATGCCGTGCACTTTATTTGCTATTTGGTGAGGATGAGAGTAAAAGCACGAAGGGTGATGCCGTGCACTTTATTTGCTATTTCATTGACTTGACATTACTTGTTTCTCATTTAAACTTGTTTCCCTTGTTGATTTAATGATTATTGTTAACTGTTGATTTATTTTGTGATATTCCTTATTGCGTTGTTACTTGGCTATTTCTCGTTATCTTGTGGTATACATATATATAGAACTGCACAGGTTTATGTGGGTGTCTGGTCCTAGGCTTGTCACTACTTCACCGGGATAGGCCAGGCACTTACCAGCACATGGGGTCGGTTGTGCTGATACTGCACTTCTGTGCGTTTTTGCACAGGTCCAGGTTTCAATCAGGAGCAGCAGTAGTAGATGTTTTGCGTGAGAGTTGATCATATTGGAGACCGAGGTAGCTTGCAGGCGTCCGCAGGCCCGGTATCTCTCACTTTACTTATGTTACTAGATGTAGTCTCTTTGTTCGGAGACAAACAGATTATGTTATATTTCTTTCGGACTTTTATGTGTAGTATTCAGTAGTAGTTCGTGAGTTGGTGACTCCACGTCTTGGGTAGAGGATTTCAGTATCAGTTACCTTGAAACTACTTATTTCTATTTTTATAATGTCTTCCGCACTTGTTTAATTAAGGTTATGATTTTGGTTGTTAAATTGAGTATGAAATATTGCTAAAAACATGATAGTGTGAGTAAAGTGGCTTGCCTATCTATCACGAGTAGGCGCCATCACGATCCCGATGTTGAGGGAAAATCCGGGTCGTGACAAGTTGGTATCCAGAGCTCTAGGTTACATAGGTCTCACCACTCACGAACAAGCTTAGTAGAGTTTGAGAGATAGGTCTCACCACTCACGAACAAGCTTAGTAGAGTTTGAGAGGTAGGTACGGAGACGTCTGTACTTGTCCTCCAGATTCTATTGAGTTAGGAAAGAGTCTCTCATTTGTTCCTTCTTGTCGTGCGATTTGTTCCTCAAATGCTGATTGAACTTCTATTCTGTCCTTTCGCAGATGGTGAGGACACACGCTTCTTCGTCCGCTGACCAGCAGCCCGAGCCCCAGGCAGCTCCCGCAAGGGGCAGGGGCCGAGGCCGTATTGGAGGCCGTGGTAGGGGTAGAGCTCTGCCCCCGGTAGCTACTCCAGATGTGGAACCTCATATTGAGATTGGCGAGGAGGTTCCAGTCCCAGCAACTCCAGTGGGCCCAGCTCAGGTCCCAGGATAGGCTTTATTTACCCGGATCTTCGGGAGGCTTTGGTCAGAATAGCTGGATTTATAGACAACGTTGCCAGAGCAGGCTTATTATCAGTTGCACCAGCCGCTTCTCAGGCTGGAGGAGGGGCCTAGACTCCTATTGCTCGTACTCCGTAGCCAGTAGCTCCTCAGCCTCAGGCACCGGTGGTTTAGCCAGCTGTGGCCACTCAGTCAGGTACCACAGCTCAGGCTGGAAATGGAGCAGCCATGACTTCTGATTCTTTATGGAGACTTGATCAGTTCTCCAAGCTGTTTACCACTACCTTTAGCGGTGCCACATCAGAGGATCCTCAGGATTTCTTATTCAGTTGCCATGAGATTCTCAAGACTATGGGGATAGTGGAGTCCAATGGAGTTGACTTCTGTACATTCAGGCTTTAAGGATCCGCCAAGACTTGGTAGAGGGATTATTGTTTGACTCGACCGACAGGGTCCCCGGCTTTATCATGGGATCAGTTTGCAGAGTTATTTCTGGAGAAGTTTCTCCCTAGTACTCAGCGGGATGCACTTCGGAGGCAGTTTGAGCGCCTCCAGCATGGCACTATGACGGTCACTCAGTATGAGACGAGATTTGTTGATTTGGCTTGTCATGCAGTGGTGATACTTCCCACGGAGAGAAGAGGGTCCGCATGTTCATAGATGGGCTTAATCAGCCAATTAGACTTCAGATGGCTTTGGGAGTGGGGAGTGATATTTCATTTCAGGAGGCAGCTAACGCAGCACGTAGAGTTGAGATGGCTCTTGCTCGGGGAGGTGGTTATTCTTCAGACAAGAGGCCTCGTTATTCAGGCAGGTTTAGTGGTTCTTCTTCCGGAGGCAGGGAATCTTTTGATAGGGGCCAGTCTTCCAAGCCTTTCCATTGCGCCCTTCAGGCTTCACAGGGTGGACCAGGTGATCGTGGGTTTCGTGGGCAGTATTTAGATCAGCCTCCTATTAATGCTCAGCCTCTTCAGAGTGTTCGTGGAGGCCATTCAGGTCATCAGGGCCAGCAGCCCTATCAGTCTAAGAGTTGCTACGGTTGTGGCGACCCAGGTCATTTTATCAGGAATTGCCCTATAGCAGCGGGCAACTCTCAGCAGCGGGGTCCTCGTCCTATGATTCAGGCCCCAGCTGACCCTCAGCCTGCCCAGCCAGCCAGAGGCGGGGGTAGAGATTATAGAGGTGGAGGTGGAGACCGTAGAGGTGGAGACCGTCCATCCAGAGGTAGAGGTCAGCTAGTTGATGGCCGTCCTAGAGACATAGCTCATAGGGGAGGTGCAGATCCCCAATTCTATGCTTTACCAGCCAGGCCAAAGGCAGAGGCATCAGATGTCGTGATTACAGGTACCATTCTTGTGTGTGGCAGAGGTGCTTTAATATTATTTGACCCTGGGACGACATATTCATATGTGTCTTCCTACTTTGCGCCGTATTTGGACGTGCCTAGCTATGCTCTGGATATTCTAGTTTATGTGTCTACACCGGTGGGTGACTCCATTGTAGTCGACCCGGTGCATCGTTCGTGCGTAGTTATCTTTGGGGGTCTTGAGACCCGTGTTGATTTGTTGCTTTTGGACATGGTGGATTTTGATGTCATATTAGGGATGGACTGGTTGTCCCCATACCATGCTATTCTAGATTGTCATGCTAAGACTATGACCTTGGCCTTGCCAGAATCACCCCGACTAGAGTGGAAAGGTACCTCAAGCCACTCCGTTCGCACCGTTATTTCCTATGTTAAGGCTCGACGCATGGTCGAGAAGGGGTGTCTATCTTATCTGGCTTATGTTCGTGATTCAAGCGCAGAGGTTCCTTCTATTGATTCAGTCCCCATTGTACGGGAGTTTCCTGAGGTTTTCCCTTCAGACCTGCCGGGCATGCCACCCGACAGGGATATTGATTTCTGCATTGATCTGGCACCGGGCACTCAGCCCATCTCTATTCCACCCTATCGCATGGCCCCACCGGAGTTAAAAGAGTTGAAAGATCAGTTGCAAGACCTTCTTGAGAAGGGCTTTATCAGGCCCAGTGTTTCCCCCTGGGGAGCACCTGTATTGTTTGTAAAGAAGAAAGATGGCTCGATGCGGATGTGTATTGATTACCGGCTATTGAACAAAGTGACAATAAAGAATAAGTATCCACTGCCGAGGATTGATGAATTGTTTGACCAGCTCAAGGGAGCGAGGGTGTTCTCAAAGATAGACTTGAGGTCAAGCTACCAACAGCTGAAGATCAAGGCGGTTGACATTCCTAAGACAGCCTTTCGCACGAGATATATGCATTATGAGTTCTTGGTCATGTCCTTCGGGTTGACCAATGCCCCAGCAGCATTCATGGAATTGATGAATCGGGTATTCAAGCCTTACTTAGATCTGTTCGTGATAGTCTTTATAGATGACATCCTGGTATACTCCCGCAGCCAGGAAGAGCACGAGCAGCACCTCAGAGTGGTTCTTCAGACTCTGAAGGATAATCAGCTATATGCCAAAATTTCAAAATGTGAGTTCTGGTTGAGTTCGGTAGCATTTCTAGGTCACATTGTATCAGTGGAAGGTATTCAGGTGGACCCATAGAAGATTGAGGCAGTCCAGAATTGGCCTCGACCAGCTTCAGTGACTGAGATCCGGAGTTTCTTGGGGTTAGCCGGTTACTACCGTCGATTTGTAGAGGGTTTTCTTCTATTGCAGCCCCGATGACCAGGTTGACCCAGAAGGGTGTCTAATTCCAGTGGTCAGAGGAGTGTGAGGCGAGCTTTCAGAAGCTCAAGACAGCCTTGAACACCGCTCCAGTGTTGATACTACCTACGGGTGCAGGACCTTATACAGTTTATTGTGACGCATCTCGTACAAGGCTTGGAGCGGTATTGATGCAGGATGGTAAGGTTATCGCTTATGCTTCGAGGCAGTTAAAAATACATGAGAAGAATTATCTAGTACATGATCTTGAGTTAGCAGCAGTGGTGCATGCCTTGAAGATGTGGAGGCATTATCTATATGGTGTGACGTGTGAGGTATACACCGATCACAAAAGCCTACAGTACTTGTTCAAGCAAAGGAGTTGAATCTACGACAGCGAAGATGGTTAGAGTTGCTGAAAGACTATGATGTTACTATTTAATACCACCCAGGTAAAGCCAATGTGGTGGCCGATACATTGAGTAGAAAGTCTGCCAGTATGGGTAGTCTTGCATTCATCCCGGTCAGTCAGAGACCATTTGCTCTAGATGTCCAGGCCTTAGCCAACCGGTTCATGAGATTAGACATTTCTAAGCCTAGCAGGGTGTTGGCCAGCAGAGTCGCTCGTTCTTCTCTATTAGAGCGTATCCGTGAGAGGCAATTTGATGATCCTCATTTGCGTGACTTGAGAGATACAGTACAACGGGGAGGTGCCACGAAGGTAAATCTAGATGATGATGGGATATTGAAATTGCAGGGTCGAGTTTGTGTGCCCAATGTCGAAGGGATTCGAGAGTTGATCTTAGCGGAGGCCCACAGTTCGCGGTATTCTATTCACCCGGGCACCGCGAAGATGTACCAGGACTTACGGCAGCACTATTGGTGGCACAAAATGAAGAAAGATATCGTTGCGTATGTCGCTCGGTGTCTAAATTGTCAGCAGGTGAAATATGAGCACCAGAGACCCGGTGGTGTGTTCTAGAGGATTAAAATTCCCGAGTGAAAATGGGAGCGGATCACTATGGACTTCGTTACTGAACTTCCTTTGACTCGGAGGAAATTTGATGCTATTTGGGTCATTGTTGATAAGCTGACCAAGTCAGCACACTTTATTCCAATATCTGTCTCCTACTCATCGGAGAGGTAAGCAGAGATTTACAGCAGGGAGATTGTTCGACTTCTTGGGGTGCCGATATCTATTATCTCTAATCGGGGTACCCAGTTTACCTTGCGGTTCTGGAGAGCGGTCCAGCATGAGTTAGGCACCCAGGTTCAGCTGAGTACAGCTTTTCATCCTCAGACAGATGGTCAGTCCGAGAGGACTATTCAGATTCTAGAGGACATGCTTCGGGCCAGTGTCATTGATTTCGGAGGTTCGTGGGACCAGTTTCTGCCATTAGCAGAGTTCGCCTACAATAACAGCTACCAGTCCAGCATCCAGATGGCCTCATATGAGGCGTTGTATGGTAGGCGATGTCGATATCCAGTCGGATGGTTTGAGCCGAGAGAGGCTTGGTTGTTGGGTATAGACTTAGTTCGGGAGGCCCTAGATAATGTCAAGACTATCTAGGAGAGATTGCATTCAGCTCGGTCTAGACAGAAGACTTATGCGGATCGTAAGGTTCGAGATGTAGATTTCATGGTTGGTGAACGATTATTGCTTCGAGTGTCACCTATGAAGGACGTGATGACATTCGGGAAGAAGGGCAATCTCAACCCTAGGTATATTGGTCCATTTGAGATTCTAGACCGAGTGGGAGGAGTGGCTTACAGACTAGCTCTACCACCTAGCTTATCAGCTGTGCATCCAATTTTTCATGTATCTATGCTTCGGAGATACCACGGCGATCCCACACATGTGTTAGACTTCAGTACTGTCCAATTGGACAATGATCTATCCTACGAGGAGGAGCCGGTGGCTATTCTAGACCGGTAGGTTCGTCAGTTGAGGTCGAAGAGTTATCCTTCTGTGCGTGTTCAGTGGAGAGGTCAGCCTCTTGAGGCATCGATCTGGGAGTCCGAGTGTGATATGCAGAGTCGCTACCCACATTTGTTCCCCGACTCAGGTACTTCTTTCTCTTGTCCGTTCGAGGACGAACGGTTGTTTTAGAGGTGGAGAATGTGACGACCCAAAGGGTCATAACCTGTTTTCCTCACTTGTTCCATACTTCCGAGGCCTTGAAAACCTCATTCTATGTTGCCTCGATTTACGTGCACAATCCGAGCATGTAGCCAAAAAGATTTTTTGATAGAAAATATGAATTCTATGAGAAATTTGGATAAAAATGATATAAATATTGATATAGTTGACTTCGGTCAACATTTTTGGTAAACGGACCCGGACCTGAGATTGGACGGTCCCGGAAGGTCCGTAGGAAAATATGGGACTTGGACATGCGTCCGGAGTCGAATTCTGAGGTCTAGAGCCCAAGTTATAAATTTTTCTGTGAAATTGTTTTTGATGTAATTATTAAAGGAAAATGAATTAATTGACCTTGGTATCGGGTTCGTATTTTGGTTCCGACGCCCGGTACAAGTCTTAAATATTATATATGTGCTTTCTGCAAAGTTTGGTGACATTTGGATGTCGTTTGATATGTTTTGGACCTCGAGTTCCAAGTTTGAAAGTTTTGAAAACCAAAAGTATGAAAATCATGAACTTGAGATTTGATTTGATGAAAACGATGTGATATTGGCGATGTGATCACACAAACAAGTTTGTAATGTGTTTTTGATGTTGTGTACATGTTTGGTTTGGAGCCCGGGGGCTCGGGTAAAGATTCGATAGGCCGTTAGATCAATTTCTGAATTTTTGCACCGCTGGTTTTTCACCCAGCTGTTGGCTTCGCATTTGCGAAGAATTTCTCGCAAATGCGAACGTGACAGGTCAAGGCTGGGTTCACAAATGCGAACCCTTGATCGCAAATGCGAAGGGGTGTCCAGGACCGCTTGGTTCGCAATTGCGAACAAAACCTCGCAATTGCGAGGCCCTTCAGTGTTAAGCCTGGCTTCGCAAATGCGAAGTATTTGTCGCAAATGCGAAGGCCCCTTAATCCAGCCTTGTTCGCAAATGCGAAGGCCCCAGTTATGCCTTGGCTTCGCAAATGCGAACAAAAGTTCGCAAATGCGAACTTCCCATCCTTAGCTTATTTTTCAAACTCCAGAATTTGGTCGGGGTTCGCAATTGCGAACCCCTGCTCGCAAATGCGAACACAGAGACTTGTAAATCACGATTTCCAGCTTCATTTTTCATATTTCACAACCCAAAAACATCCATTGGCGATTTTTCACGAACTCCCTCTTCTTCAAAGCAATTGTAAGTCACTTTTTACTTAATTCTTTCAATTCCTAACAACATTAAACATGTTTTTCAATAGAAATCAAAGGTTTTCATGGTAGAAATTCTTGTTTTTGGTAGAATATAGGGTTTTTCATGAATTGGGTAATTGGACCTCGAATTGAGGTCTGATTTTGAAACAAATCAAATACTTGAACTCGTGGGGGAATGGGTAACCGAATTTTGGATCCGAACCCCGAGTTCCGACCATGTGGGCCCGGGGTCGATATTCACTATTCCGAGCAGAATGTTGTAAAAATTGTAATTGGCCATATGAATTAGTTTGTTGAGTAGTATTGATGATATCAAATCAATTGTGTATAGATACGATTGGATTGGAGCCAAATTTTAAAGGAAAAGGCATTGCCACGGATTAATTTCTCGTAAACATTCGAGGTAAGTGTTTGTTCTATCCTAGCTTGAGGGAATAGGATTATGTGCTATGTGCTATGTGATTGAGTGCGGTGTATAGGCTGTGGTGACGAGCATCCATATGCTGACGTCTAGCATGACCGTGGGTCGTTGTTATACTTGTTATGAGACATATTTGAAGATATATTGTTGAACCCTTGCCGGATTGTAGAATTTCTATTGTTCTCCCTTGCCGGGACTTTGTTGTGATGATTATTGTGTCCCTTGCCGGGACGGTTCATGATTTACTGTTTCATTCTTTGCCCTTAACTGTGATTGTTATTTGGGTGAGGAAGAGTGATAATGCACGAAGGGTGATGTC
Source organism: Nicotiana noctiflora (assembly GCA_032618575.1). Classification (NCBI taxonomy): domain Eukaryota; kingdom Viridiplantae; phylum Streptophyta; class Magnoliopsida; order Solanales; family Solanaceae; genus Nicotiana; species Nicotiana noctiflora. The sequence continues at coordinate 24,538 of JASVEL010003621.1, forward strand.
GTGCCTTGATTTATTGTTTATGCACGAAGGTTAATGCCGTGCCTTGTTATTGATTATGCACGAAGGTTAATGCCGTGCCTTGTTATTGATTATGCACGAAGGTTAATGCCGTGCCATGTTATTGATTATGCACGAAGGATCATGTCGTGCCTTGTTATTGAACCATGTATGAAGGATCATGCCATACTATGGATGTGAGGATGAGAGTAAAAACACGAAGGGTGATGCCGTGCACGTTATTTGCTTATTGGGTGAGGAGGAGAGTAAAAGCACGAAGGGTGATGCCGCACTTTATTTGCTATTTCATTGACTTGACATTACTTGTTACTCATTAAACTTGTTTCCCTTGTTGATTTAATGATTATTGTTAACTGTTGATTTATTCTGTGATATTCCTTATTGCGTTGTTACTTGGTTATTTCTCGTTATCTTGTGGTATACATATATATAGAACTGCACAGGTTTATGTGGGTGTCTGGTCCTAGGCTTGTCACTACTTCGCCGGGATAGGCCAGGCACTTACCAGCACATGGGGTCGGTTGTGCTGATACTGCACTTCTGTGCATTTTTGCACAGGTCCAGGTTTCGATTAGGAGCAGCAGCAGTAGATCTTTTGCGTGGGAGTTGATCTTATCTGAGACCGAGGTAGCTTGCAGGTGTCCGCAGGCCCAGCGTCTCTCCCTTTACTTATGTTACTAGCTGTAGTCTCTTTGTTCCGAGACAAACAGATTATGTTATATTTCTTTCAGACTTTTAGGTGTAGTATTCAGTAGTAGTTCGTGAGTTGGTGACTCCACGTCTTGGGTAGAGGATTTCAGTATCAGTTACCTTGAAACTACTTATTTCTATTTTTATAATGTCTTCCGCACTTGTTTAATTAAGGTTATGATTTTGGTTGTTAAATTGAGTATGAAATATTGCTAAAAATAGGATAGTGTGACTAAACTAGCTTGCCTAGCTATCACGAGTAGGCTCCATCACGATCCCGATGTTGGGGTAAATCCGGGTCGTGACATGAGTGGAGTGGTACTTTAGATCACACCCCCAGCCGTGTTATTTTCTTTCTCAAAGCTCAGCGTATGGTTGAGAAGGGGTGTGCTACTTATCTAGCTTATGTGCGGGATGTTAGTATTGACACTCCTTCTATTGATTCCTTTCCAGTGGTACGTGATTTCGCTGATGTATTTCCAGCTGATCTCCCGGGCATGCCGCCCGATAGAGATATTGATTTTGCTATTGACTTTTTGCCGGGCACTCAGTCCATTTCTATTCCACCGTACCGTATGGCTCCTCCTGAGTTGAAAGAGCTGAAGGATATGTTACAGGAGTTATTGGGTAAGGGTTTCATTCGACCCAGTGTTTCATTTTAGGGTGCTCTTATGTTGTTTGTGAAGAAAAAGGACGGTTCTATGCGTATGTGTATTGACTATCGTCAGTTGAACAAAGTTACAGTGAAGAACTGGTATCCTTTGCCACGTGTTGATGATTTATTTGACCAGCTACAGGGTGCATAGGTGTTCTCTAAGATTGATTTGCACTCTGGTTTTCATCAGCTCAAGATTCAGGAGCCAGATATCCCGAAGACTGCCTTGAGGACTCGGTATAGTCACTACGAGTTTTTCGTGATGTCTTCCGGACTGACTAATGCCCCAGCAGCCTTTATGCATTTGATGCACAGTGTGTTCAGGCCATATCTAGACTCGTTCGTGATTGTTTTTATTAATGATATTCTAGTATATTCCCGAAGTCGGGAAGAGCACGAGCAGCATCTGAGGATAGTGCTTTAGACTCTGAGGGAGAAGCAGCTATATGCCAAGTTCTCCAAATGTGAATTCTTGCTGAGTTCAGTGGCATATCTAGGCCACGTGGTGTCGAGTGATGGTATTCGAGTGGATCCGAGGAAGGTGAAGGTTGTCCAGAGTTTCCCAGACCCTTCTTAGCTACTGAGATTCACAATTTCCTTGGTTTGGCTGGTTATTATCGTCGCTTCGTGGAGAGATTCTCTTCGATCCCAGCACCTATGACCAGATTGACCCATAAGGGGGCCCCTTTCCAGTGGACAGAGGAGTGTGAGGCGAGCTTTCAGAAGCTCAAGACAGCTTTGACTTCGGCCCCTATATTGATGTTGCCTACAGGTTCGGGGTCCTATACTGTATATTGTGATGCCTCACGAGTTGGACTCGGTGCGGTATTGATGCGGGACGGTAGGGTGATTGCCTACGCGTCGAGACAGCTGAAGGTGCATGAGAAGAACTACCCTGTTCATGATTTGGAGCTAGCTGCCATTGTTCACGCCTTGAAGATATGGCATCATTACTTGTATGGGGTTCCTTGTGAGATCTACGCTGACCACCGGAGCTTGCAACACTTGCTTAAGCAGAAGGACCTGAACATGCGTCAGAGGAGATGGCTGGAGCTGCTGAAGGACTATGATATTATTATTCTCTATCATCCGGGCAAGGCTAATGTAGTTGCCGATGCCTTGAGTCACCGGGCAGAGAGTTTGGGGAGTTTAGCATATCTACCAGCTTCGGAGAGGCCTATGGCGATGGATGTTCAGGCAGTTTGTTAGACTGGATCTTTCGGAGTCCAGACGGGTTCTAGCCTGTGTGGTTTCTCGGTCTTCGTTATTTGACCGCATCAGGGAGCGTCAGTTCGACGACCCTCATTTGCTTGTCCTACAGGATAGAGTACGACATGGTGATGCTCGAGATGTTACCATTGGAGATGATGGAGTTATGAAGATATAGGGGCGTATTTGTGTGCCCAATGTAGATGATCTTCGAGAGCTGATTCTAGCGGAGGCCCATAGATCGCGGTATTCCATCCATCCGGGTGCCGCGAAGATGTATCAGGACTTGAAACAGCATTACTGGTGGAGGCGGATGAAAAGGGATATAGTTGATTATGTTTCTAGGTGTCTCAACTGCCAGTAGGTGAAGTATGAGCATCAGCGTCCGGGTGGGTTAATGTAGCAGATTGAGATTCCATAGTGGAAATGGGAGCGCATCACCATGGACTTTGTATCTGGGCTTCCACGGACTGTTAGGAAGTTTGATTCCATTTGGGCCATTGTGGATCGGCTAACCAAGTCCGCCCACTTCATACCGGTGAGCACTACTTATTCATTGGAGCGACTGGCGGAGATCTACACCAGAGAGATAGTTCGGTTGCATGGTATTACAGTTTCCATCATTTCAAATAGAGGCACTCAGTTCACTTCACGGTTCTGGAGAGCCATACAGTAGGAGTTAGGCACTCGGATGGAGCTGAGCACAGCGTTTCACCCCCAGACTGATGGCCAGTCCGAGCACACTATTTAGATTTTAGAGGATATGATTCGTGCGTGCGTGATTGAGTTTGGAGGTTCATGTGATCATTTCTTGCCACTGGCGGAATTTGCTTATAACAACAACTACCAGTCCAAGTATTCAGATGGCATCGTATGAGGCTCTATATGGTAGGAGGTGCAGGTCTCCCGTGGGTTGGTTCGAGCCGGGCGAGGCCAGACTGCTAGGTACTGATATGGTCCGGGATGCAATGGACAAGGTCAAGGTGATTCAGGACAGACTTCATGCAGCCCAGTCTAGACAGAAGAGTTATGTGGACAAGAAGGTCCGCGATGTGGCTTTTATGGTTGGCAAGCGGGTTTTGCGTCAAGTCTCGCCCATGAAGGGAGTTATGAGGTTTGGGAATAAGGGAAAGCTGAGCCCTAGATTCATTGGTCCTTTTGAGATTTTGTGGCGTGTCGGAGAGATTGCTTATGAGTTGGCCTTACCTCCCAGCCTAGTCAGAGTCCATCCTGTATTTCATGTCTCTATGCTCCGGAGATACCATGGTGACCCGACGTACGTGTTGGATTTCACTTCTGTTCAGCTAGATGGGGACCTGTTTTATGTTGAGGAGCCAGTGGCCATTCTGGACAGGCAAATCAGGAAGCTAAGGTCAAAGAACATCGCTTCAGTAAAGGTCCAGTGGCGGGGTCAGCTGGCCGAGGAGGCGACTTGGGAGACCGAGCAGGATATGCGCAACCAGTACCCTCATCTCTTTACCACTCCAGGTATGTTTTCTATGCTCGTTCGAGGACGAACGAATCTTTTAAGTGTGGGAAGATGTAACGACTCGGTCGGTCATTTTTGAAATTTATGCCCCGATCCCCAATTTAACTGTTCCCCTAAGTCCATTTCTGCTATTGTAGTTTGCCGGGAGGTTCGGTTATAGAATTTGGAGCATTTTGGGATGATTAGTTCCTAAATGAGAGCTTTATAGTTGAAAAATGGCCCGTATTAGGAATAGTGTTAAGACGACCTCGGAACGGAAATCTGATGGTTCCATTAGATCCGTTAGATGATTTCGGGGTTGGGAGCGTGTTCGGAATGTATTTTGGAGGTCTGTAGCTCAATTAGGCTTGAAATGCCGAAGTTTGAAATTTTTGGAAATCCGATCGATAGGTCAGATTTTGATCCGGGTGTCGGAATGGACATCGTTTGGTCGGGTTTTTGATAGCATGTAGGTTTCAGAAGTTTAGGATGAAACTTAGGCTTGAATTCGCTTTGATTTGGGGATTTCCGTGTTTAAGGATGAGTTTTTATGATTGGAACAAGTTCGTATCGTGTTTTGGAGTAGGTTGGTGGTTTTCGTTGGGGTCCTGGGGGCCTCGGGATGAATCCGGGGGTCCAATCGGGCTAATTCATGCCCTTTAGAAATGTTGTTAACTGCTGGTATGTGCTGCAGACGAATGCTCTATGCGATCGCAATGGGCTGATGCGATCACATAGAAGGTTTTGAAGGAGGCTAAATATTTGTTCTATGCGATCGCGGGCAAGGCTATACGATCGCATAGCTTTGGAGGGTTGTGCTATGCGATCGCGTATAGCCCTATACGATCGCATAGTGTATAGGGTAGGGGGTCCTAGGCACAACTTTTTGTTCTATGCGATCGCGGAGAAGGGTGTGCGATCACATAGGTTTGTTCTGGTGAGCAGTGCGATCATATTGAGGACTATGCGATCGCATAGAGTAGTTTGCGAGGGTTCAAAATTTGTTCTATGCGATCGCAACAGTGGTCATGCGATCGCATAGAGTAAAAATGTCTGGCGGTGAATTAAACACCAGAAGCAGACCAGTCGCGGGTTTAGTCACAAAAACGCCATTTTTGAGTTTTAGAGAGAGAAACTCACGGGAAATTGTTGGAGATTCATCGGGTATTCATCGGAGGTAAGTTCTATGGCCTAATTACATTTTTTTATCATGGAATCCTTGTGTATTTCACTGTTAATGGAAGATTAATGGGGGATTTTAGCCATAGGCCTAAATTATGGTAAATCGTCGATTTGAATGGGCAAACGGAGTTCGATTTTGGTAAATTTTATATGCATAGACTCGTGTTGAGATAAGGAACTCGAATATGTAACTTTCGTAATTTTTCGAGAAGCGTACCGAAAGTCAGGTTTTGGCAACTTGTGGTTTTGGGTGTATTTCGAATTGTTTCGATTGGGTAATACCCAATTGGCCTATTTTAATGTATTTCTATTGATTTTGATCAGATTATACACCTGTGGTGGCCGATATTCGTGGCAAGAGAGTTGTCTCTTAGCGGTTTTGTACCGGAGTCGAGGTAAGTGGCTTGTCTAACCTCGTGTGGGGGAACCTTCACCCCTAGGATGTTATGTGTTAATTTAAATGCCTTGTACGCGAGGTGACGGGCGTGTACATGCGTAGATTGTTGGAATCCACCTTACTTGAATTGTCCAATTCATGATATTTCTATTTTTAGCTGATTAAATTGTGACATTTACCTGATATTCGATAGAAAAGCATGATTAGATAGGATTTATCTGTCTAATTGCCAAATTGACTTACTTGAACTTCTTGATAATTGTTGGTACTGGTTTGGTGAAGTGTTAGTTATGCATATCATATTTCTCGGTGCGTTCCTTTTTATTGTTTGTGTTGGTGGACTGCGGGTTCAATTCCCTGAGATCCAAGGGCTGTGGGTTCGATTCCCGGAGACCCAGAGTTTATTGATATATTTATTGAGATACGGACTAAGGGTTCGATTCCCGGAGATCCTGAGATATTGAGATACGGGCTGTGGGTTCGATTCCCAGAGACCCAGAGATACTGACATTGGGTTGTGGGTTAAATTCACGGAGACCCTGAGTTGTTGGGTATAGAGAGGGACTGTGGGTTCAATTCCCATAGGTCATGGACTTGTTTATTTGAGTTGATGTTGTGTTGGTTACTTGTAGTTAGCTAATCGTAGTCAGTTGCAATCATTACTTCATTGTGGTTATGTCAGATTCATTCTTACTATTTCCTGCTTATTACTGTTTTGATCATTATGATATTGTTTTCTCGGTAGGGCCCTGACCTTCCCCGTCACTACTCCATCGAGGTTAAGCTTGGCACTTACTCAGTACCGACGTGGTGTACTCATGCTACTCTTCTGCACACTTTTGTTGTGCGGATCCAGGTACATCAGGACATGCCCATACTAGGTAATTCAGCAGTACATCAGGAGACTCGAGGTATGATCTGCTATGTCCGCGGATCCGGAGGGCCTCCTTCTATTCTCATAGTGATAGTAGTTATTTTTCCCTCATTTCGTTGTTAGACATTCTTGATGTATAGAGCCACTGTTGTACTCCCCCTTTTTAGTCTGTGTTACCCGTGGGATTCCGGGTCTTGGTAGTAGGCTATTTAGTGTGTTTTGACGAGTGTTTGTGCCAAGCGGCACTTATTACATTCCATATTATATCATTTCGCTATCTTCTTATCTTTTGTTTATGAATTTTCATAATTCTGCATCGTGTTAGGCTTACCTAGTCGCGAAGATTGGGTGCCGTCATGACAGGTTCATGATTGGTGAACTAGGGTCGTGACAGAGGTATAAGAAGGTATAAGGGTGGTATAAGAATTTAATACCATCTTAATACTCTGTTTGGTTAGCAAATCAGGTATAAGTTATCCCGTTGTTAATTTTAACACTTGGATAACCTATACCTCATTGAAGCTAGGGTAATTAGCACAGGTATAACTTATACCTTCCTCTTAGAAATTATTTAATTGTCATTCTTAATATAACATACCAAACAATGAATAAACAATAATCCCAGCACAACTAATCCCAGCATAACTTATCTCATTATAACTTATAGCGGTATAACTTATATCGGTATAACTCATATTCCAACCAAACGACTCCTTACAATTTCGGAATAACAAATTTAGAAATTAAATATATCGCAATCTTATCTCAACCAATATAAACTAAATTCATCAAAAATTTAATTTTAAAATTAAATATTTATATCCCTCATTTACCTCTTTAATTATTTACTAGAGTAAAAACTACAAATTGAAATGAAAAGAAGAGGAGATAATTAATTTTCTCAATATTACTATATTACCACTAAATAGTTTAAATTTTCATCTTATTATTATCTCTTAGAATAACATCATGAGTCACACATCTTCATATATTTTAAAACAATAAGAAATAATGCTACAACACAAATTGTTGGTGTGAATTTGCTCACATTATCGACTTAGGCCCCGTTAAAAGAAAAGGAATGCGATAGGCTAGTAGCCAGCGTATAATACGACAAATCATAACTATACAAATACTACGAGCTTAAATTTTGGATTGTGGAAGAATATCATGAAACTTTGGGAGGATTTCTCAAGAAACACGTTAGTGCAAGTGGGAAATGGCGCGCACGTCCAATTTTGGAAGGAAAAATGGTTGGGGCACACTACACTAAAGGAGGACTACCCAAGATTATTCCTAATTGCAACCAACAGAGACTCTACTGTTACTCAAAACAGGGAGGACAATACATGGAATCTAAACCTAAGAAAGAATCTTAATGATTGGGAAATAAAATATGTGACTTCACTTCTTGGAAGCATGCATAACAACATAGTCGCCATCTTGGGAAGAGACGGGCTGGGGCAACAACAACGATGGCAATTACTCTGCCAAAGCAGGCTACTCCCACTTGAGCTCCAATAAAAAAATGATTTATGAATGGCCTTAGAAATTAATCTTGAGAACTAAGCTGCCACCAAAATTGTTTGTTTTAGCTGAATCACTCTAAAGGGCTCTTGCTTAACTCAAGACAATCTCATCAAGAGAAATTTTTAGCTACCTAGTAGGCGTTACATGTTCCACTGCAAGTCTCAATTAATCATTTATTTCTTCATTGCTCAGTTGCAACAGACATGTGGAACATGTTCCCAGCTCTTTTTGGTCTGCATTGGTCTATGTCATGCAGTGTCAGGGAGGCTTTTGTGAGTTTGTGCTCATGGAAAGTTGATAAAACCATCAAAAGGATCTGGGCTATGGTTCCTACTTGTATTTTGTGGTGTATATGGACCAAAAGAAACCAAAGATGCTTTGATGGGGTCTCAACTGCCAATCACTCGCTTAAACCCAAATGTTTAGTTAGTCTTTTTAGTTGGGTTAATCTTACCCATGTTTATAACCCTAAATCCTTTTTGGAATTTATCAGCTCCTTAGTCTTATGATAGATCTTTTGTTGATAAATAGCGGAAAATTTAAAAATGGCCAGTTTTATGTCTGGTCAATCAAATTTAGCCACATAATTAACGGTCAATAATATTTAGCCACTAATTTAGCACGCTAATAATTTATTGACTAAAATACCCCTACTAGGTTTATTAAATTTACTAGACTTGACCTGATATTATTCTTTAGTAAAACTTTCCGGCGTCAATCTGCAAATCGAATTATTAGCAAAAAATTTCGGCGTCAATCTGCAAATTAAAGTATTAGCAAAATCTTCCGCCATCAATTTGCAAATCGAAGAATTAGCAAAATCTTCCGCCGTAAATCTGCAAATTGAAGTATTAGCAAAATATTCTCTCGTAATTATGCAAATAGAAGTAAGCTCTCTCAATTATTTATTTGGTTATTTGATTTTAACTAGTTTGAATTTCTTCTACGATCACAAATTCAAATTTTTTGATTCAAAATTCTAAGTATCAGTAAAAAGTTTTGATTTTTGGAATTTTCTGATTTGTTTTTAATGCTTTAATCTGTGTTATTGTCTAATTTCTCAATGCGCAACATAGCGCAAGTATATTTTACGGCACATCACCTGTGTGTGAGCGTTTTCTCCAGTATGTTATACTGAACGAATTCTATTTAAACTAGTATATATTTAAGTTTTGTTTCAATCCAATATATTTTATGCGACGTCACCTGTGTGTAAGCTTCTATTCCAGTGTGTTATACTAGACGAGTTCTGTTTAGACAACAATATAGTTTAATTTTGTTTCAATCCAGTATATTTTACGACACATCACCTGTGTGTAAGTTTTTTCTCCAGTATGTTATACCGAACGAATTCTGTTTAGACTAGTATATATTAATGTTTTGTTTCAATCCAACATATTTTACGGGACATCACATGTTTGTAAGCTTTTCCTCCAATATGTTACACTGGACGAGTTCTATTTGGACTAGCATATAGTTGAGTTTTGTTTTAATCCAATATATTTTATGGGACGTCACTTGTGTGTAAGCTATTTCTCCAGTATTTTAGAATGGACGAGTTCTGTTTAGTGTCACGACCCGGATTTCCCACCATCGGGAGTCATGATGGCGCCTACTAGTGGAAGCTAGGCAAGCCAACCATTACTTACATTTTTCATTAGTTACCAAACTCCTCTTAAGACTTTAAATTAAAAACATATAATTACAGCGGAATAATTAAACTTAGCGGAAGACTTAGTCAATTTTATCAAATATGATACAGAAACCCAAACATGATACACTACCCAAGACCGGTGTCACAATACTCACGAAATTCTAAGAAAAATACACACAACTGTTTCAAAGAAATATAAGCTGTTTATCTCGAATACATGAGATAACAGAATGAAATACATAGATAGAAGAGACAACGGGTCCTGCGGACGCCTGCAAGGCTACCTCGTAGTCTCAGTAGTCGGAATATCCACAATAGTGCTACTGCCGCTGCTGCTGTTCGTAACCTGTATCTGCGCAAAAAGAGCGTAGAGTGTAGTATCAGCACAACCGACCCCATGTGCTCGTAAGTGCCTGGCCTATCCCAGCAAAATAGTGACGAGACTAAGGCCAGTCACCCACATAAACCTGTACAGTTGAAATATAATATATATATATATATTTATATATACAAAACATTTATAAGGAAAGACTCTGTTCTGAAATAACAGTCAATAACTCATAATATCCAGAGTAATCTAGTCAACAGGATAAATCTTACTTTCATGTCTCAATTCCTTTTTCATTTCATATCTCGTGGTAGGCGTACTACCCGCTCCCAACCGTAACAGTAAATCATATCTTGTGGTAGGCGTACCACCCGCTCCCAATTGTATCAATAAGTTATATCTTGTGGTAGACGTACCACCCGCTCCCAATTGTATCAATAAATTATACCTTGTGGTAGGCGTACCACCCGCTCCCACATATATCAATAAGCTACCGGCAACTATGGCCAATGCCAAGATTTTAAATCACTTTGTGGTCGGCGTGCCACACGATCCCATTTCTTATCATATAAGTGGTCGGCGCGCCACACGATCACAATTCATTAATATATAAGTGGTCGGCGCGCCACACGATCCCAATTCATTAATATATATATTACCGGCGTAATAATCTCTGCATCAACAATATTTATAATTACCGGTTTTGAACCAATAATTGATAATAAATCAACAATTTATCTCCGTTACCGGTGTGACACCAATAACTCTTAATCAACAATTCATACATAACTAAATTCCTAATTCTTTCAAGCTAGGATAGAACAAACACTTACCTCGAAAGTTTACCAACGATTCAATCCGTAGCAATGCCTTTTCCTTTCGAATTTGGCTCCAATCCAATCGTATCTATACACAATTGATTTAATATCATCAATTCTACTTAACAAACTAGTTCATATTGCTAAATATGATTTTTACAATATTCTGCCCGGAATAGTAAAAATCGACCCCGGGCCCACATAATCGAAACTCAAGTTTCGAACCAAAATAAGTTCACCCAATCATCCATGAGTTCAAATATACAATTTGTTCTTAAGTTCGACTCCAAAACGAGGTCTAGATCGCAAATTCTTTGAAAACCCTTACTATACTCAATTCTCAAATTTTCTACCCATTTACACCTATTTAGGCTTAGGAATTCAAATAATATTGATGGAAAATGAAGAAAAAGAGTTAAGAATCACTTACCCAAGAAGTTTGATGAAGAATCGCTCAAAAATCGCCCAAGGAGTTGTGGAGAAGAGAGTTGAACAGAAATGGGATTTTTATCCCGTTTCTGTTCTGTTTTCTGACTTAAATTCACTGGGCATAAGTTTGTTCATTGCGTTCGCGACACCCCGGTCGCGTTCGCGATGAAGAAGAAGTGTTACACATCGTGTTCGCGTGGGGCTTGTCGCGAACGCGAAGAAGAAAATTCTGGGGCTTACAGGTTGGCCTACGCGAACGCGAGCTTATCCACGCGAACGCGTAGAAAAAAAGGGCTGGCTCAAATTTACACTACGCGAACACGTGAAGTAGTACGCGATCGCGATGGAGGGAAACAGCTGGGCATCGTGAACGCGACCAACGGGATGCGAACGCGTTGAAGAAAAGAAGTTGTCCATCGCGAACGCGACCACCTGGACGCGAACGCGTTGAAGGATTGCCTGCTGCAGATTTTCTGTAGTTTTTCTTAAGTCCAAAACCACCCCGATGCCTATCCGAAACTCACCCGAGCCCTCGAGGCTCCAAACCAAATATGCACACTAACTCCATTACATCATACGAACTTGCTCGAGCGATCAAATCGCCAAAATAACATCAAAATCAATGAATTGAGCCTTAAAACTCAATAATTCTTTCAAATTTCATAATTTCCAAAATTTCCAATTTAAGGCCGAAACACGTCAAACGACGTCCGTTTTCAACCAAACTTTACAGAAGCGCTTAACCAATATATATGACCTGTACCGGGCGTCGGAACCAAAATATGAGCCCGATACCGGTACTTTTTAATCAAAATTCAGTTTCATTTTCCTTAAACATTTTCAGAAAACAATTTAACAGAAAAATTCTTTTACTGGGGTTCTAGACCTCGGATTTCAATTCCGGACATATGCCCAAGTTCCATATTTTTCTACGGATTTTCTGAGACCATCAAATCACGGGTCCGGGTCCGTTTACCAAACATGTTGACCAAAGTCAACCATATCAATATTAATATCAAAACTCTTCAAATTTTCCACATATTTCATATGTTTCAACATAAAAATTTTCCAGCTTCGCGCCTGGACTACGCACGTAAATCGAGGCAACTATGAATGAGGTTTTGAGGACCTCCGAAGCTTGAAATGATTAATAAAACAAGTGATGACCCTTTGGGTCGTCACATTCTCCACCTCTAAAACAACTGTTCGTCCTTGAACGGACAAAAGAAAGAAGTACCTGAGTCATGGAATAGATGAGGATATCGGCTCCGCATGTCAGACTCGGACTCCCAGGTCGATGCCTTAGGAGGCTGACCCCTCCACTGAACTCGCACAGAAGGAAAACTCTTCGACCTCAACTGTCGAATCTGTCGATCTAGAATAGCTACCTGCTCCTCCTCATAGGACGGATCTTTGTCCAATTGGACAGTGCTGAAAACTAACACGTGCGATGGATCGTCGTGATATTTTCGGAGCATGGACACATGAAATACTGGATGTACAGCTGATAAGCTAGGTGGTAAGGCAAGTTTATATGCCACCTCTCCCGCACGATCAAGAATCTCGAATGAGCCAATAAACATAGGGCTAAGTTTGCCCTTCTTTCCAAATCTCATCACGCCCTTCATAGGCGATACTCGGAGCAATACTCGCTCCCCAACCATGAAAGCTATATCTCGAACCTTGCGATATATATAGCTCTTTTGTCTAGACTGAGCTGTGCGAAGCCTATCTTGAATAATCTTGACCTTATCTAAGGCCTCCTGAACTAAATCCGTACCCAATAACCGAGTTTCTCCCGGTTCAAACCATCCAACCGGAGAACGACACCGCCTACCATACAAGGCTTCATAAGGAGCCATCTGGATGCTCGATTGATAACTAGTATTATAAGCAAACTTTGCCAAAGGCAGGAATTGATCCCACGAACCTCTAAAATCAATAACACACGCCCGAAGCATATCTTCCAGTATCTGAATAGTCCTCTCGGATTGACCATCCGTCTGGGGATGAAAGGTTGTACTTAGCTCAACTTGCGTGCCCAACTCTCGTTGAACCGCATTCCAGAAATGTGAGGTAAACTGTGCACCTCGATCTGAAATAATAGAGATTGGCACGCCATGAAGGCGAACGATCTCCCTGATATAAATCTCGGCTAACCTCTCGGATGAATAGGTAGTGGCAATAGGAACAAAATGAGCCGACTTGGTCAGCCTATCAACAATCACCCAAACAGCATCAAACTTCTTCCGAGTCTTCGGAAGTCCAGAAACGAAGTCCATCGTGATTCACCCCAACTTCCATTCAGGAAGTTCAATTCTCTAAAATAAACCGCCAGGTCTCCGATGTTCATACTTAACATGTTGAAAATTATGGCACTTTGCCACATATGCCACAATATCTTTTTTTTTCATTCTGCGCCACCAATAATGTTGTCGCAAATCTTGATACATGTTCGCTGCGCCTGGGTGAATAGAATACCGCGAACTGTGAGCTTCTTCTAAAATAAATTCTCTAAGCCTATCAACATTTGGCACACAAATGCGCCTTTGCATCTTCAGAATCCCATCAGCATCTAGGGTGACATATTTAGCACCTCCTCGCTGAACCGTATCTCTAAGGTCACATAAATAAGAATCATTATATTGTTGATCGCGGATGTGCATTCAATGATGAAGAGCGAGCGATCGTGCAAGCTAGAACTCAACTAGGCTCAGAAATATCCAACCTCACAAATCGGTTGGCCAAGGACTGAACATCCAAAGCAAGTGGCCTCTGATCGATTGGAATATAAGCAAGACTGCCCATACTGGCTGACTTCCTACTCAAAGCGTCGGCCACCACGTTTGCTTTTCCCGGATGATATAAAATGGTGACATCATAATCTTTCAACAATTCTAGCCACCTTCTCTGACTCAAATTCAACTCTTTCTGCTTAAACAAATACTGAAGACTCTTATGATCGGTGTATACTTCACATGCTACACCATACAAATAATGCCTCCAGATCTTCAATGCGTGAATAATCGCCGCCAATTCTAGATCATGCACTGGATAGTTCTTCTCATGAATCTTCAACTACCTCGAAGCATAGGCAATAACCTTGCCATCCTGCATTAACACTACACCAAGCCCAATACGGGAAGCATCACAATAAACAGTATAAGGTCCCATACCTGTGGGTAAAACCAATACCGGTGTTGTGGTCAAGGCTGTCTTGAGCTTTTGAAAGCTCGCTTCACATTCATCCGACCATTCAAATTGAACACCTTTATGTGTCAACCTGGTCAGTGGGATTGCAATAGATGAAAATCCCTCCACGAATCACCGATAATAACCCGCTAATCCCAAGAAACTCCGAATTTCTGTGGCTGATATCAGTCTAAGCCAGTTCTTGACTACCTCAATCTCCTTTGGATCAACCTGAATACCTTCTGCCGTCACAACATGACCCAGGAATACAACTGAACTTAGCCAAAATTCACACTTCGAAAATTTTGCATATAGTTGCCTATTCTTCAGATTTTTGCAAAGCCACTCTGAGATGTTGCGCATGCTCCTTCTGACTGCGGGAGTATGTCAATATGGCAACAATGAAGACTACAACGATAAGTCTACATAAGGCACGAACACCTCATACGTATGCACATATTCATGACTTTGGCCATAAGAGTTGTTCCTAAATTACAACATTGTCAATTAACCTTGTTATCAAATATCTTATTCCAAAACTCCCACTTTACTCACAATGAGGTATGAAAACCTCAGGATTACTTTCCCGAATTAATGAGTCATATTTATTCTTAGCTGGTGCTCCTCTCAAAGTCTATAACTCCATGGTTACAAAATAGAAATGGTTAGATATGAATAGAAACTATGCAAGGATTGTCAAATAATCCTAACATGCATGGCTCAAATTTAGGATATTGTGCTAGATTTTTATTTCCAGAAAGGGAAAATTTTAAACACAAACTTTTCACCACCAGGACCTTGTCCTCATATAATATTCACCGCAGCTTGCAGCTCGGTTTTTAAAACAAATATTTTCACGTTATACAAAATTTTTTGAGGATCTCATCCTCCACTCTAAATCACAAGTATTTGCACATTGTGCCACTGATGTTTTTCATTTCCTTTCTTTCTTCTTTTCTACAATTGTCCGTCAAAGAGTATCACGACATAAAAGAACCCTCATACCGACATGGTATACAATTTAACCATTGAAAATAGTTATTTCAGGAATTCATTCCCATTGTAATAGTTAATATAAAGTCACTTTTGACCTCATCAATATTCCTAGTGACCGATACATAATAATAGAGATAATTATCTCCATTTAATAGCACAAGCGTGAGTATTCACATAAGTAGATTTGATGATTACGAAGCTCACTCATGAGCGGAGCATATTAAGAGGACTTGCCTCAATTCTTCAAAGATCAAATCAAATTGAGGAAAAATGTTCTTTTTATAACAAATCAGAATTGTACATGTGATAACATCATCTGGTGTAGTGACTTCAGTCACACCATAGAAATTATGTCAACAATTAGATCTCCACCTCTAGGAGTCTCACCTCCGCCTCAAACATCCCGACCTCTAACCCTGGCTGGTCATGTGAGTTAAGTATTGACTGCAACGGGCATGTAGCTTGAGTGCCCTCGTAAATTATATTTCTCCAATCTGCCACATTCACAACAATTCCTTTGAGGCTCAGCTAACTTATTGGACATGACGATATATTCGGACACTGTCATAATAACCTGGCATGATCGTTCAGATCATACATACCACACTTTTCAAAGAATCAGAGAGGTAACTCCTCCAAACATTTCTACAAATAGGATTGAGTAGGTAATGTCGCATAGCCGGTCTGCCCTCTTCATAGGCTTGTCACAAACATTGACGACCAATTACCTCTTTTGCTCATATACTCTTTATTACTCTTTGGGCCGATTCTTACCCTCTGCAGAGTACTAAGCCTCAAACATGCATAATTTATTTGGGGGACTTTTCCATACCATATGTATACATTCCAAGCCAAAACTGACATAAAACATGGCCATTCGGTCCATTCACTAATAGTGGATTTCCCCCCTTTTGGCTATAAGTCAAAGTCACAACATCCGATAGTCCACAATAATTATCCTTCACAACTTTAAATAAATCAACCAGACGTCAAGGTCCATTAAAATCACAGCCGGTTAGTAAATACATTATGTTTCCACTACTTCACTCGCTACCAAAACACAGTAAAATCAACCCTCTCGCTTTCAACTATTCCCGCGTTCTGCAATATCTCATAGCAACAGTCAATAAATTACCTTGGGTTCTCAAAAGATGCACCACTGAAGGAGATAGCGAAGAGTTTGGTGAAACTTATCCGAAACTCCGTAAAACTTCTGAAGGCATCATTGATCTATCACCAACCTGTGCCATTGTCGGCTGAAGAAGCGGTACATGCCTTCGCCATTCATGGGAAGACAAGAGTAGAAATTCAACTTAACATTTGAAGAACAAACTCGCACGATAGGAAAGAATGAAGGTGAAAATTTCCTATCTCTGTAGCTTCTAAGGGATAAATACAGACGTCTCCGTACCGATCCCTCAGACTCTACTCAAGTTGTTTGTGAGTTGTGAGACCTATGCAATCTAGTGCTCTGATACCAACTTGTCACGACCCGGATTTCCCACCATCGGGAGTCATGATGGCGCCTACTAGTGGAAGCTAGGCAAGCCAACCATTACTTACATTTTTCATTAGTTACCAAACTCCTCTTAAGACTTTAAATTAAAAACATATAATTACAGCGGAATAATTAAACTTAGCGGAAGACTTAGTCAATTTTATCAAATAAGATACAGAAACCCAAACATGATACACTACCCAAGACTGGTGTCACAATACTCACGAACTTCTAAGAATAATACACACAATTGTTTGAAAGAAATATAAGTTGTTTATCTCGAATACATGAGATAACAGAATGAAATACATAGATAGAAGAGACAAAAATTTTTACGGGGCCTTACACTCGTAGTCTCAGTAGTCGGAATATCCACAATCGTGCTACTACCGCTGCTGCTGTCCGTAACCTGTATCTGCGCAAAAAGAGAGCACAGTGTAGTATCAGCACAACCGACCCCATGTGCTGGTAAGTTCCTAGCCTATCCCAGCGAAATAGTGACGAGACTAAGGCCGGTCACCCACATAAACTTGTACAGTTGAAATATATATATATATATATATATATATATATATATATATATATATACAAAACATTTATAAGGAAAGACTCTGTTCTGAAATAACAGTCAATAACTCATAATATCCAGAGTAATCTAGTCAACAGGATAAATCTTACTTTCATGTCTCAATTCCTTTTTCATTTCATATCTCGTGGTAGGCGTACTACCCGCTCCCAACTGTAACAGTAAATCATATCTTGTGGTAGGCGTACCACCCGCTCCCAATTGTATCAATAAGTTATATCTTGTGGTAGGCGTACCACCCGCTCCCAATTGTATCAATAAATTATACCTTGTGGTAGGCGTACCACCCGCTCCCAAATATATCAATAGGCTACCGGCAACTATGGCCAATGCCAAGATTTTAAATCACTTTGTGGTCGGCGTGCCACACGATCCCATTTCTTATCATATAAGTGGTCGGCGCGCCACACGATCCCAATTCATTAATATATAAGTGGTTGGCGCGCCACACGATCCCAATTCATTGATATATATATTACCGGCATTTAACCAATAATCTCTGCATCAACAATATTTATAATTACCAGTTTTGAACCAATAATTGATAATAAATCAACAATTTATCTCCGTTACCGGTGTGACACCAATAACTCTTAATCAACAATTCATACATAACTAAATTCCTAATTCTTTCAAGCTAGGATAGAACAAACACTTACCTCGAAAGTTTACCAACGATTCAATCCGTAGCAATGCCTTTTCCTTTCGAATTTGGCTCCAATCCAATCGTATCTATACACAATTGATTTAATATCATCAATTCTACTTAACAAACTAGTTCATATTGCTAAATATGATTTTTACAATATTCTGCCCGGAATAGTAAAAATCGACCCCAGGCCCACATAATCGAAACTCAAGTTTCGAACCAAAATAAGTTCACCCAATCATCCATGAGTTCAAATATACAATTTGTTCTTAAGTTCGACTCCAAAACGAGGTCTAGATCGCAAATTCTTTGAAAACCCTTACTATACTCAATTCTCAATTTTTCTACCCATTTACACCTATTTAGGCTTAGGAATTCAAATAATATTGATGGAAAATGAAGAAAAAGAGTTAAGAATCACTTACCCAAGAAGTTTGATGAAGAATCGCTCAAAAATCGCCCAAGGAGTTGTGGAGAAGAGAGTTGAACAGAAATGGGATTTTTATCCCGTTTCTGTTCTGTTTTCTGACTTAAATTCACTGGGCATAAGATTGTTCATCGCGTTCGCGACACACCGGTCACGTTCGCGATGAAGAAGAAGTGTTACACATCGTGTTTGCATGGGGCTTACAGGTTGGCCTACGCGAACGCGAGCTTATCCACGCGAACGCGTAGAGAAAAAGGGCTAGCTCAAATTTACACTACGCGAACGCGTGAAGTAGTACGCGATCGCGATGAAGGGAAACAGCTGGGCATCGCGAACGCGACCAACGGGACGCGAACGCGTTGAAGAAAAGAAGTTGGCCATCGCGAACGCGACCACCTGGACGCGAACGCGTTGAAGGATTGCCTGCTGCAGATTTTCTGCAGTTTTTCTTAAGTCCAAAACCACCCCGATGCCTATCCGAAACTCACCCGAGCCCTCGAGGCTCCAAACCAAATATGCACACTAACTCAATAACATCATACGAACTTGCTCGAGCGATCAAATCACCAAAATAACATATCAATGAATTGAGCCTTAAAACTCAATAATTCTTTCAAATTTCATAATTTCCAAAATTTCCAATTTAAGGCCGAAACACGTCAAATGACGTCCGTTTTCAACCAAACTTTACAGGAAGCGCTTAACCAACATATATGACCTGTACCGGGCGTCGGAACCAAAATACGAGCCCGATACCAGTACTTTTTCATCAAAATTCAGTTTCATTTTCCTTAAACATTTTCAGAAAACAATTTAACAGAAAATTCTTTTACCGGGGTTCTAGACCTCGGATTTCAATTCCGGGCATACGCCCAAGTTCCATATTTTTCTACGGATTTTCTGAGACCGTCAAATCACGGGTCCGGGTCCGTTTACCAAAAATGTTGACCAAAGTCAACCATATCAATATTAATATCAAAACTTTTCAAATTTTCCACATATTTCATATGTTTCAACATAAAAGTTTTCCAGCTTCGTGTCTGGACTGCGCACGCAAATCGAGGCAACTATAAATGAGGTTTTCAAGGACCTCAGAAGCTCGAAATGATTAATAAAACAAGTGATGACCGTTTGGGTCGTCACATTTAGACTAGAATATAGTTAAGTTTTATTTCAATCCAGTATAATTTACAAGACGTCACCGATGTGTATTCTTTTTCTCCAGTATATTACACTGGACGAGTTCCATTTAGACTAGTATATAGTTGAGTTTTAATTCAATCCAATATATTTTACAGGATGTCACATGTTTGTAAGCTTTTTCTCCAGTGTGTTATATTAGACGAGTTCTGTTTAGACTAGAATATAGTTAATTTTTATTTCAATCCAATAAATGTTACGGGGCGTCACATTTGTGTAATTGTTTTCTCTAGTATATTATACCAGACAAGTTTTATTTGGGCTAGCATATAGATAATTTTTGTTTTAATCCAATATATTTTACGGGACGTCATCTGTGTGTAATCTTTTTCTCTAGTTTATTATACTGGGGAAGTTTTGCTTAGAATAGAATATAGTTGAGTTTTGTTTAAATCCAGTATAATTTATGGGATGTCACCTGGGTGCCAGCTCTTTCTCTAGTATGTTATACTGGACGAGTTCTGTTTAGACTAGAATATACTTAAGTTTTGTTTCTATCCAGTATATTTTACGGGACATCACCTGTGTGTATGCTTTTTCTCCAGTATGTTATACTAGACGAATATTATATTTTTTAACAGTATAACTTCTAAATATCTAATTATTTGAGTTCATTAAATACATGACGCATACAAATTTCTTGCTTATCGCATTTGATGACGAATGGACAGCAGATTAGAAGTACTTAGACCATAAAATGAAGCTTCTTCTTATAAATGACGAGACTTCATTTCAATAATTCCTTAGCAAACGTTTTGCAAGTTATGGAGCTCGATAACAACAAATTTGATGCAAATGTATGCTTAATATCAATCTACGTACTGTTAAGGGAATACAAGTGATAAATGATGAAGATCTTACTTTGTGTAAGATGCTATTAAAAAGTGATCCACACTATAAAGGTTCCAAATTTGTGGTTGAAATATCATAAATACCAGATCAACAACCAGAAGGTAATGCAGTAATAGAAATTGATAATCAATAATTATTGCTTAGAAACACATATGTTCCGGAAGAGCAGGAGATGCTAATTTATGACATTACAATGGAAAATTAAATTGTAATTCACGTGGAAGATCACCACATTGAATTGGTAGAGAGTATTGAAAAAAGAAAAAGGAAAGGAAAATGAAAGACAAAGATTCCCCATCTATAATACCAAAGGAAAATGCGTCACTGGATGATGTAACACTTGGATATGTTTTTCAAGACAAAAATGCTATGATTAGATGTTTTTGCTTAGCAATTATAAAGGAGCATTTTGAGTTCTATGTTAACATATCAAGTAACACGAGATACTATTTGGTATGTACTGATGAAAAGTGTGGTTGGACTATTCGAGGCTCAAGAATTAAGGAGTCAACACTTTTTAAAATAGTTAAATTACAGAGAACACATGAGTGCTCAGTTGATATTAGAAAATCACATCAAAGACAAGTAACTTCAAATGTGATAAGAGATTACATGATCGACAACTTACGGGACATAGCTACTGAAGTTAAGCCTAAGTTTGTTATTTCATAGATAAAAAAGAACACACGGAATTGATGTTGGTTATGGAAAAGCATGGCATGCTATTCAAAAGGTTATCTTCATTAAGAGGAACAAGTGAACACAATTATGAGCAGCTGCCATCATATTTATATATGATGGAATAAAAACCCCAGGATCATATACAAATATTGTGAGAGATGCAAAAAACAGGTAAATTCCTTATATTTGATTATAATATAGTGGCCTTCATATATAAATATGGTAAAAAATATACTGGTTGTTCTCATATATATTTTACAGGATGTGTGTCTTGTATTAGCTTTATCTCCTGTATATTATACTAGATGTGTTCTATTTAACCTGAAAATTTGTTTTAGTAGGCATTACTTTTTTTGGCTGATTTTTCATGTCTATTATTAAATACGAGACATAGTGGTTTTACAAAATATAACTCCAGTGTTATATACAGGAAACTGTAATTCCATTTTATTTTATTTTGTCCAGTATATTATATTGGATGTTACTGGTTGTCCTCCAATATATTTTAAAGGATGTGTGTCTTGTATAAGCTTTCTCTCTTGTATATTATACTGGGTGAGTTTTGTTTTTTTATGTCCATTATTAAATGCAAGATATAGTAGTTTTACAATATATAACTCCAGTGTAATACATAAGAATCAAAATATATTACACTAAATGATACTGCTTGTCCACCAGTATGTTATACTGGAATAATATTATAATAAAGTTAAGTTTTATTTGGTTCCAGTAAATTTTACGGGATGTGTCCTTGTATAATCTTTCTCTCCAGTATATTATACTAGCTAAGGTCTTTTCTTATATAATTATTGAGTTTTGTTTGATTTCAGTATATTTTAATGTAAGTCTGCTGTATTTAAGCTTGTTGTCTAGTATATTATTAGTATTCAGCCTATCATATGGTATAACTGAATTTTATTTACTTTGCAATCTACAGGTTTGTTTACATGTTCTTTTATGTATGGGGTATCAATTTCTGGGTGGAAGTATTGTAGACCAGTGATTGTTGTTGATGGAATATTTCTAAAAAAATAAATATAGAGGTGTTCTGTTAGTGGTTGTTACAAAAGATGCAAATAACTAGATTTTTCCTTTAGCATTTGGAGTAATGGATTTAGAGAATAACGAGTCATATGAATGGTATTTCAGAGAATTGAGAAAAGCAATTGGGATTAAAGATTTACTTTTTTTGTCAGATCAACATAAGGCCATTGCAAATGAAATTGCAAAAGTTTTCTCTGAGTGCTACCATGGTATTTGCATATATCATTTAGAAAATAATCTAAAGCAAAGAAGAGTGAGAAACACTGTAATAAACCTCTTCCAAAGTGCTACAAGAATATACCTTCAATCAGAATTTAATGACTTTATGTCCCAATAGCTGTTGTTGATAAAAAAACTTTCAATTATTTGATGGGGGAACCACTAGGAAGATGGGCTCATTCACATTGTCCCAGGAGACGATATGATATGTTAACAACAAATATTATTGAGTCAATAAATTGTGACGACCCGATCCGTCGTCTCATAAGTTACCGCTTTGTTTCTCCAATTTTATGCTTCTTCATGTTTCTTTATCGGTATGTGGTGTGTTAGAGTTCATTGGGATTGGTTTTGATAAGAAATGGGACACTTAGTCTCTTTAAAGAAGGCTTAAGTTGGAAAAAACAACCAGATATTGACTTATGAGTTGTAGGGCTCAAATATGATTTTTGGTGACTGTGTTAGCTTCGGGGGATGATTTGTGACTTAAGAGTGCGATCGGAATTTATTTTGGAGGTCCGGTGTAGAATTAGGCTTGAATTGGTGAAGTTAGTATTTTGGCGAATTCCGGTTAATAGGTAAAATTTTGATCCAAGTGTCAAGATGGAATTCTGAGAGTCGCTGTAGCTTCGTTATATCATTTTGGACTTGTCTGCAAAATTTCATGTCATTCGGACGTGGTTTGATTGGATTTTTTTTATCAAAAATGAAATTTGGCTTCTGCGGTTTTGTTCTTCGCATTCATGAAGAAGAGGTAATTCTGTTGCGTATGTCATACTTTGGAGGCTCGTATCTCTCAATATACAATGCATTTGGAGATGATTCGAACAAGAAAGTCGTAGCTCTTTGAATCTAGTTTCTAGAAACATATTATAATATCCATTTGGAGTAGTGAGTAAATGTTATGACCATTATACTAGAGGCTGTCCAAGCAAAGTTTGGTAAATAAATTTTTGGAACTTTGCTCTTCGCGAACGTCAGAGGTGGATCGCGAACACGAAGAACAAATCCCTGGGCAGCAGAATAAAGTACAAACTTCATCCTATTTTCCATTTTTGACGATTTGGAGCTCGGATAAAGTGATTTTTTGGGAGATTTTCGGAGAGAACAACGGGGTACGTATTCTTAACTCAATTTTGGTTGTATAGCTTGAATCTATCACTAGTTTTGGTGTTTAATCCATGAATTTTGTTGGAAAAGTATAAAAACCGTCTTTGATAGAATCATGGATTTGAGGGTTGAAATATTGTCACACCTCTTTTTCTCCACGCAACCCTATTACGAGATTGAGTTAAAAGAGTTTTTTCCAATTGAAGTGACGTTTTGAAAAGGGATTATTTATTATTTAGAGTCGCCACTTGGAATTGAGTTTTGGTGTTCCAAGTCACCTTTTATTTGAATCCCCTTTCAAAAGGAAGGTTTGACTCTTATTTATGCTCTGCGAAAATAGAAGATTGAGTAAGGAATTCTGGTTACCAAGGGGAAGGTGTAAGTCACGCCTCGAGTCCCGTGGTTCTAGCACGGTCGCATTATTGACTAATCTTCTGTGATGACCTGGCCCAGCATCATGTGGGTTATCACCCCTTTATCCCCGTTATATGCTTGTTAATGTTGCTATATGCATGTTGGGTAAGTTTGAGTCAATCCGGGTTGAGTTTGGTTGAAATTGAGACAAATAGTCTCTTAGAAGAAGGAATAGTTGAGATAAGTCAGCTGGACGTTGACTTGTGAGTTAGAGAGCTCGGAATCGAATTCTGATGATTCGGTCAGCTCCGGGAGGTCATTTATGAGCTAGGAGAGCAATCGGAAGTGATTTTGGAGGTCCGGTGTAGTTTTAGGCTTGAATTGGCTAAAGTTGAATTTTGGCAATACCCGATCGGTAGGTGAGATTTTGATCCGGGAGTCAGAATGGAATTCCGACAGTTGCAGTAGCCCCGTTAGGTGATTTTGGATGTGCCTGCAAAATTTTAGGTCATTCGGAGGTCGTTTGGTCGGGTTTTTGATTGAATGTCGGTTGCGGAAGTTTGAATGGAAACATAGGCTGGAATTGTTTGAATTCGATGTTTTTCCGTATTAAAGGATGTGTTTGTATCATTGGAGCAAGTTCGTATAGTGCTATGGAGTATGATTGTGGTTTTCATCGGGGTCCCGGGGTGGTTTCGGGAGGTTAAACGGAGGAATTTTAGGGATTTTGCAGGTTTGGATTTTTGGCTTCTGGTATTTTCGCTTCTGCGGGTGGGGAACCACAGAAACGGAAGTGTAGGGGCGAAAATAATCTCGCAGGAGCGAGTTTTGGCTAAGCTGGGAAGTTCCGCAGAAGTGTCCTAGGATGCGCAGGGGCAGGCTCGCAGAAGCGAGCCCATGATCGCAGGTGCGGAGGAGGCTAGGCCGGTGGAGTTTCGCGGAAGCGAGCCCAGTCCGCTTATGCGGTCTCGCAAGTGCGAGACCTGGACCGCAGAAGCGGAACTGGGCGGCTGGGTAAAATCACATAAGCACCATGGCGACCGCAAAAGCGGACTCGCAGGTGCGAGTCCAGAACCGCAGAAGCGGAAATCGCGCCTGTGATAAGAATAACAGATGGGGAAAAATTTCATAAGTCATAAAACATTAGGGCTCGATTTTAAGAGGCGAATTGGGCGATTTGGACCGTAAATTACTGGGAGTTCATCGGGTTATCATCGGAGGTGAGTTTTATGGTTCATTTGCGTGATTTTATCTTGAAATCCTCCTCTATTTTACTAAAATTGGATGAAATTATGGGGAAATTTAGCCTAAGCCACAGCTTTGGTAAAATGTCGATTTGAGGGGGCAAACTGAGTCCGATTTTGGAAAACGTTATATGCATAGACTCGTATTGAGATGAGGATTCCGAATATGTAACTTTCGTAATTTTTTGAGAAGCTTACCAAAAGCCAGGTTTTGACAACATTGTGGGTTTTGATGCAAATTGAGT
This sequence comes from Nicotiana noctiflora, assembly GCA_032618575.1. Lineage (NCBI taxonomy): Eukaryota > Viridiplantae > Streptophyta > Magnoliopsida > Solanales > Solanaceae > Nicotiana > Nicotiana noctiflora. The sequence goes on from JASVEL010003621.1 coordinate 50,087, forward strand.
TATTTCGAATGGGTTGTGTCTAATTAGCCTATATTGATGTATTCTCATTGATTTTGAGCAGATTCGACATCCGAGGAGATTGATTTGCGAGGCAAGCGCATGGCGGACTAAGGATTCTACCGGATCGAGGTGAGTGGTGATAGTAAATAATGTACTGAGGGTTTGAAACCCTGTACTAGCACTTCACAGTGCTATGTTGAGATGAGACACACGTCTTGTGACGGGCGTGGTGACATTGTGATTGGGGAATTGGACTTGGTCCTTCCCGGCTAATAGTGTATTGTGTACTTTGACTTATAATGAGATTATAACTGTGTAATTGGGCTAATAGCCATATTTGGGGCCTTGTGCCGATCTGTAGAGCATTAGGGGACCTGTAGAGCTAGGCGACTCCTATATCATGTTGGAAGCTTACACTCATCCGTAAAACTAGCTGAATATCGTATTAAGAGCCAGTAATAGATATGTACTGTGAGAGATGTGAGCACATGATTTTTGCACTAGGTAAACAAAATTCCAAAATTAAAATAAAATAATATTTTTGAGTGTAATTACATGTCTTGTTTGAAATTGAATGCATTTTTATGTGTTAGAAAATAAAAAAAAATAGGTTCAATACATGCATTTTTGAATTAAGTAGTTAAAAGAAAATCAACAAAAAAGAGCATTAATAGAGGAAATTATGGAAAAAATAGTAGAAAATTGCCGAAAAATATTAGAAAATTAGTGCAAGTAGGGAATTGAATAATTTAAATAATACAAAAGAAAAGAAAACAAAAATACAAATAAAAGGTACATAAAAATAATTAAAACATCAGAAAATACAAACAATACATTGGGTATAATTGCTTTGGGCCAAAGAGTTGAATTGAGTGGCCCAATACTTTTAGCCCAAAGGGATTCGGTCCAGGCTACCAAGAGATATTGATCTCAGCCGTTCATCAGGTCTAATCTAATGGCTGAGAATCAATCCGGAATCATTTGTTTAATTGAGATGTGAGATCGAATCCCAGCCGTCCGTTTGAAATGATCTGAGGGTCGATGTCTTTGGTCTCATTAGTAACCAAACGGCGTCGTTTTAGTAACGCTAATAACGACCGTTGATCTTCATTAGATCAACGGTCCAGATTACCTTATCCCCCTCGCCTATAAAAGGCTTTTGTCGCGTTGGAGACGGCCATTTTTAGAAACCTTAACCCTAGCCGCCTCCAAATCTCTCCCTCGCCTTCTTCTCCATCTCCGTCTTCTCCCTCATCATCTCTGAAACACTAGCCGGCCATGGAGGCCACCACCTCTTACGGTGGTCTCCGGCCATCTCCTCGCTTCCCCTTCTCTTCTTCTCCTTCTTATTCACCTCAAACACCCTCAAAACCCTAGAAAACCCTAAAACAGAACCCTCGTTCTTGATATGCCGGTCACCTGAACCTACCTCCGGTGACCACCAAATAGCGAGAACCCTCTGCAAACCAATGCCAAAAGGACCGTCTTGGTCCGATCTACCCTCCTATGGCCTTGAAATCCCTCGAATGTTCCTTGAATCTGTTGAATATCCAAAACAAAGTCACCGGAACCCTAACTCCGGTGACTCAAAACCAAGCCTTCATCAAGATCTGGCCTTTACCTTCCCCCAAATACCCCACTGCAAATAAAAAAACCAAAAGACTTCACCTTGAAGTCTAAAAGAAAAAATAGAAAAGAAAAATGAAGGAAAACGAAAGAAAAGAAACAAAGAGTCTGAAAAACTGAAAAAAAAGAGTGAGAAGAGTGAAAGGGGAAGCTTAGGGGACAGTCCCTGCTAAGCTAAGTACCCTTATCCCTTCTCTGCCTTATCTGCTTCCTTTATCTGTTCATATTCATGTTCTCCCTCTGTTTTATTACTTTTGTCTTGATATCTCTGTTTGTTTTTCTATTCTTAAGAACCTGAAATCATGTGCTTCATTTGTTACTACTAGGGTTTCTTCTGATTTGTTCATTGTTCATATCTTTCCTTTATGATATTTTTCTATGTTATTTGTGTTTGTTTCTCTGATTCAAAGAGCCTGTTAGTATTAGGGTTTTTGTTCATCTTGTTCGTTTTCTTGTTTTGACTTGGTTCTTCTGTTTTGTATATCATGTTCTTTTTCTTCTAAGTCTTCAACTGCATGTCTATTCCTCTCTTTATGATTCCTTGTTTGGATTTTTGTTCTGATTTGAAGGCTTGACCTCGATATTTTTCTTTTGTCTTTGTCTTTGTCCTCTGTTAGTATTAAGTTTCTCCATTTTTGTTGGTCTTCGACATCTCCTTTTGCATGTTTAAGCTTTGACTCTCGCCCTGTATTACTCCATCTTTATTAGCTCTCAATAAGTTTGAATGAGTCTTCTCTTCTGGTCTTTTTCATGTTTAGTCTTAGTGCTAGGACTAACTGTTGGTCTCCTATATTGAGATTGTTCTACTTCATCTTTTCCCCTACATCTCCTGATTAAAACCATGATTTGACTCTAATAATTGGTCTATACCACCTCATCTGTTCCTAGAAGTATGTTAATCTGATTTACTTCTTTCTCTGTTACTTGGCATGATAAATGTTAGGTTTCTTCTGCACTATTTTCCCATGACTCTTTTTATGCTTTATTATATACATCAAGGTTAGGGTTAATACTTGAAAATTGATCCTGGCTACCTTGTTTTTCTTATTCTGTGGTCCTTATGTCTGATTAAGCCATGTTTCATCTCTTATTGATTGCTTGTGAGAGTCTATGCTTCTGTGTATGTCTATGCCATGAACCTTAAAGGTTCTTAGGTTTTTCAAATGGCATCTGACATGAACTAGTTGCAATTAAGTCTAAATTGATATTGATTGACACTTTGTCACATGAAATTGGGTAATGTGAATTGATTGATTAAGATTCAACCCTATCAAATTGTCCCTTCTGAGTTTTACTTGATTAATGCATAATATTTGATCTCATGTGGCTATGTGCGCAATTGCATGTTGATATGACTTAGTTTACAGTAGTTCTTTGCAGTGGAAAAACTCCTTCCTCTTTGTTATTATATCCGTCTCGGGTATTTGAACATCGAGGTATACCCTACGTATCTTTCCGAACGGATCGGTACAAAAGCCTCTATTTAGGCATACATTTAGGTGCGGGGTAGTAAAAAAAGGGAGGTGTGACAGCTCTGGCGACTCTGCTGGGGATACCGACCCAGAACTTCGGTTTCAGGGTTTAAGAACTCGAGCTCCTTAGAATTGCTGTTCTTGATATTATTTGACTTCGTTATATGATTTGAACAACATGCAATGTGTTTCACCGCTTTGATATGACATGGATTGTATATAAAACTGTGCCGAAAACCCTTCTCTTCTTCACCCCAGGGGATGTGCTTACTGGTTGAGACTCCCCTTTCTGTTAAGTTACACCAAAATTAAGAAACAGAGGCCGGATAAGTTACAAAGCCGATTGACTCCGCGAGTCACCGGTATGTAACCCCCTCTTCGATTCGAGTTGTCCGCTCGAGTACACGGTCTAGCACTCTATGAAACTATAAGATGTTGAACATAGGTCTAGGACGATTATTTGAATCATGTCTAACTTAGGGGACTCAACACAGGGGTTGGGTTCGTCTAGGACAGGTGACCCGGTATTTAAAAGACCGAGCGTATTATGTGTTATATTTTATTTGCCCTTGATCGTTATGCGGACCGGCAAAAATTCCCAACGATAGAAAAGTGTTTAAAAGAAAAGAGAGAGAGAAATAAAAGCTAGTGAAAGTGTGTATCTAAAAAAAATCTGAAAATTTGAAAAAAAAATGGCTTTGTTGTTGAAATAATTGGTCAACTAATCTGACCGAACTACGCATGTTTGATTTTTGCCATTAGGCGGGATACGTAGGCAACCCTTGAACGGGTCCAACCACACCTTTTAGAAAAAGACCAAAAATATTTTCTTTTCAAATAACCGGAGTGATCGCTATTTTTGGAAACGGCCGAATGTTCCGAAAGGACGCCGGAAGGCTGTTTTTGCAAAAATGGCCACTTCTAGAGTCATGTCTCTTTCAAAAATGAAAATTTGCATTGAAAAAGATTTTTCTCCTTTCTAAATAAAATCGCCTTAATAATTGTACACGATGAGCACAATACAAAATGAACCTTTCCCTTTAATGAATATAATCCCTTTGGAGCTGAGACTATGGTGGAACGACATGGGAATAGAGGGTCAAAACTGGATCAAAGGCAACTTAAAGGATCTCACGGGGTTGTTGGAGATAATTCCCCGAGGTGACATAATCAGAGCACTGGTCACATATTGGGATCCTGCACACAATGTGCTACATCTTCCGGACTTTGAACTCACAGGAGATTGCTTTCTACATAGGGAAGAACGAGGTCCCCTTGAAAGGAAAATACCCGGTATCCCCAAGAGCAGTAACAGTGCATCGCTTCTTGGATTCTTTGAAAATTGCTAGGAATGTCCACAACAAGGATTTAGCCAATGGGTTTTGCTCCCTAAACTTCATTTATAGCAGATATGGACATATCGGGGGTTTCAACGACTCTACGAACAAGCTTTGTAGCAAGTCCAACCGAGCAAAGTGGGAGGAGCATCGATGGTTTGCTTTCTTAGTGGCATTTCTCGAGGTTATCATATTTCTAAGAAAAGATGGGCACATCAATATAAAGGTTGCCGGGGTAGCAAGCACTTTGGTAGTACAAGACAATTGTACTCTGGCTCCAATGATTTTAGCAGACATCTACCGTGCCTTGACTGCATGCAAAGCATGGGCCAACTTCTTTGAGGGATGCAACTGGATTATGCAAATATGGTTGATCGAACATCTATGCCATCATCCTTCGTTCTCAAACTATGGGTCGAAGGGAAGAACGTGCTTTGAAGAATTTTACACGAGAACAAAAGAAGTTAAATTGCCAGAGGGAGTAAAGGATTGGATTTCGCATCTACAATCATTGACCGACGGCCAGATTGATTGTACATATGATTGGTTGCCTCTTGACGAGGTGATTTATATGCCGACAGAAGGGTCACACTTTTTGATCATGGGTTTAAAAAGTATCCAGCCTTATGCCCCATACAGAGCACCGCGACAACTTGGTAGATGTCAAGTTATACCAAAGGACGGGGACCTCAGTTCACAAGTGATAGAGATCAATCCGGATGGGCAATTCCTGGAAGCAAAGGTCCGTCAGATTTGGAATGAATGTCAGAACTTGAAGGTAGATACTTGTGTGCAGAACAGGGCTCGAGGTGAAGTGTCGTCCGGGTATTCCGCATGGTATCGACGGGGTATTGAGCACGACATGCCTTCGAAAAGACCTCACTTGCAAGATCTAGTGGAGCAATCTAACGAAAACAAGGAATTGGGCGGCCAAAGAAAGTGAATATAAGGCCAAGATCAGCTTGCTGAAAAAACAGTTGAGAGATCTCCAGTTTGAGAGTGGTTTGCAAGCAGCATCCGACGAAGGAGAGAAAAAGCAGCTGAAGAAAGAAAATGAAATGATGAAGGCTCAGGTTGCTAAGATGAAAATTGCATCCGAGACCCCTGTTCGCTTAGCCCGAGATGAGAAATTGATTGAAACACTTCGGCGCAAAGTGAATGACTACAGCTTCGATTTAGACAAAGCAGAAAAAGAGTTAATCAGGGCTCAAAAGCAAATGTCCATAGATGCCGACGAAAGAGCCAAGTTAGTTCAGCACCTACAGGATAAGCATGAGTTTGAGGTAGCTTGACTGAGAAAGAAGATTGTTACAGCCACTGTCAGAAGTAACAAGGTCAGCAAAGATCTCGAAGAAGAAAGAGAACATTGTTACACGACTTTGGCTCGGTTAGAGTTTGAGCTACAACAAATACAAAAGGAGAACCAGCGCACTTTAGATGCTCACACCGAATAGATCAGCCGATTGCTTTAAGATAAAGGGGTTATTCGAGAGAGGATTCTTCATATTGCTCAGTACATCACCGGAAAAGCCAGTTATGTGAAGACATGTCCCGGGGGACCTTTGTGTCAGCAGTGAAGTTCTTTGTGTAGCAAGTCATGTCCGACCTGGATAGGCTCCCAAAGG
>JASVEL010003622.1:0-79256 GCA_032618575.1 Nicotiana noctiflora
GGATCCTCAGTCGCCATTCTTGGAGGATCAATAGGCAACTTCTTTCGACGAAAGACATCTAACTCTTCTCTAACGAAAACCAAAAGAGGAAGAAATAACAAAGCACAAGTCACAGTTGCAGTTCCAACATAAGCAGCATGTGAAAATGCAATAGCTTTCTCAACCAATGTCATGACCATAAGAAACAATGCTACTACAATTGCTATAATCAAACCATAGTAGAAAACTCTTAGCTGATTCGGCTGCTTAACGACTCTCATTTCACGAATGGTATACACAAATATTACTGATACAGCAGCTGGAAGCCAAGCAATGAGTAAAATAAGTGATTTAGAATCATTTCCATATACAGCTAAGTATAACTGAGTCATAATAGCACCACTTAATCCAGTAAATCCTTTCAATAAACCAATCATATTTCCTCTGCTCTCGGGGAAATTCCTAACTGATGTAACAAGAGCTCCAGTATTCGCAAAATTTTGCGAATTGGCTCCAAGACATATGTATATACACATATGCCAAACTTTTGGTTTTGGTATTTTTCCAACAACAGAAAGCCATATCATGAAATAGCCTGTGAAATTCATGGCTGCACCAACTAATAACACAAACCATGTTGGAGTTACTTCAGCAATTAAACCAGAAAATACTCCAACATTAGCTCCAAGATCTTTGAAAAATCCTAATAAATTAAGTGTAGTTTGATCATATCCAAGTGAAGCTTTTATTTCTTTTGAATAAGTTCCAAATAAATAAGTAGCTCCTGCTCCAGCCATAATAAGAAAAGATGCAAATAGAGAAAACCACCTACCTTTAACCACATGATTGGCAAATTGCAAAATCTCATGGCCATTTCTCATTGGCACCTCTACCATATCTCCTCTTCTGAAAATTGAAGTAACAAAAAAAAGAGAAGATAATCTCTAAGTATACACAGTATACACCCAACTTGGTTTTGAATATTGTGGAAAATGGAATTATCTCATGTTGGTAAGTGAGGTGGGGCATAGAGCTGATAGAGAAAGCTAGAGCTTAAAAAGTAATTTTATCGGTTCGAGATTCTAGTTCTTTTTAAGTTATTTAATTTTTAAATTAATAATTTATAATATTTAATAAATTTTTATAATAAATATAAGGTTTAAACCAAAATTATTGGGTTTGACGGAACCGTAATGGAAGGATTGGCTCTGCCCCGAGAGAAATGAACTAATCAAGACCACTTGAGAGGTCAAGATGATTGAGATGTGTGGAAAAAAAAAATATAAACAAAGACGAAGATAAAACAATGATTAAAATACTCAAGGGAGACAAAAATCTAGGAGAATTTTATGGCTATATTAAGGAAATGAGAACTAGAAATATGAACTCTTCCTTTGAGAAAATAGGTTTCTATAGTAGATGGTAAAAATGGCATGATAATGTTTTCTGGTGGTTTGGAGGAGGTGGTTATTTTTGCTACAATTCTTCATTAATTCAGATTATAATATGTTCATACTAAATGTAGGACAGTATGTTAGTAACTAACTAAAATGGAGATCATATGGTACTTTGGCATGAACTTCCTGGGTTATTAGTTGAGTTTCCTTTTTTAGTGGAATAATAGAAAAGGGAGTCAACCTTTTTGTTCTTTACGTTTCGTGGAGTCGTTTGGCAGGAGCTATTAGAAAAAATAATTCAAGCATTAGCTCTATGTATTATTAATATCTTATTTGATATATTTTTTTAATTTGTATATAACAATACGTGTATTAGTTAATGCTTGTATTAGTTATACATCATACTTGGTACTATCCTATGTATAAGTAATGCATAGAAAACTATGACATTAGTAATATCAAGGTTATTAATGCATGCATTAGTATGGTTAAGATAAAATTATCCTTAAAGTCCCTTAAAGCTAGAGAATATGAAGAGCATTTTTGTAAACTATATTTTTCTTAAAAATTATGCAATGCATTATAATTTTAATACACCACACCAAACAGTAGATAAGAAATAATATCTGCATAACTAATGTTTGCATTACTAACTCATTCATTACTAATATACTTTATTCCTCATTATTCTTATACACCCTACCAAACGACCCCTAAAGTTCCATGAGATGTGACTTATAAGGATATTGGATTTGCTATACAACTGTATTTTTTTGCACATCTATTTAAAGATACCAATAATGTGACGATCCGACCCGTCGTCTCATGTGTTACTTCTCTGTTTCCCCCATTTAATGCTTCTTCATGTTTCATTATCAGTGTTTGGTGTGATAAAGTTGATTTGGATTTGATTTTGATAGAAAATGAGACACTTAGTCTCTTTAAGGAATGTTTAAGTTGGAAAAGTCAACCGGACATTGACTTATGAGTTAGGAGGTTCAGAAGTGGGTTCCGGTGGTTTTGTTAGCTTTGGGAGGTGATTTGTGACTTACTAGGAGTGTGATCGAAAGTGATTTTGGAGGTCCAGTGTAAAATTAGGCTTGAATTGGCGAGATTAGTATTTTCGCGAATTCCAGTTGATAGGTGAGATTTTTATCCGAGGGTCGAAATTGAATTCCGAGAGCAGTTGTAGCTTCGATATGTGATTTGTGATGTGTGCGCAAAATTTCAGGTCATTTGAACGTGGTTTGGTCGGGTTTTTGATAGAAAGTTTTTAAAAAACTTAGGCTTGAATCTAATGTGATTTAATGGTTTTAGTGTTGTTTGATGTATTTTATTAATTGGAACAAGTTTGTGTGATATTTTGGGATGTATTGGTACCTTTGGTTGAGGTCTCATGGGCCTCGAGGTGGTTTCGGATGGTTAACGGGTTGAAATGTGGAGTTTAAAGGCTGCTGAAGGATCTGGTATCTAGTATTTACGTTTCTGTAGAAATGGACCACAGAAACGGTCCCGCAGAAGCGAGAGGGGGGCCGGCAGAAGTGAAAACGGGCCTGGAAGATTTTTCTACAAAAGCGGACCAGCGAACCGCAGAAGCGAACCTGCTTACGTGATTGGTTGACCGCAGAAGCGATACTGGGAAAAAGTTGAGAAACCGCAGAAGCGGATAAGTAACCACAAAAGCGAAAACAACTGTTCAGAAGGGGTTTTTTATTATAATATTTCATCCGCGAGGGTTATGTATTTTCCACCATTTTTTAGCGAGCTTTGAGAGCTTTGAGGCGATTTTGAAGACCGATTCAAGGAGGAATGATTAGAGGTAAGTTTCTTGGCCTAAATACTCGGATTATGTTAAATTTAACACAGAAATTGGTTGCAATTCATTAAAAAGGGATAAAGTTAGGGCTTGAGTTTTTGATATTTCAAATTGGGATATGATAGGTAATTTGAGCTCGAATTTGGGAGTTCTTGGTATGTAAGGACTCGTGGCGATACGAGGAATCCGGTAATGTAAGTTTTGTAATTTTTTGAGAAGCGGGCCCGGGGCTCGGGTTTTGCTAGTTTCGAGATTTCTGCTATTTCTCAGTTGTTTTCAGTTGGATATTATTTCCTTTGCATATTGTAATATATTCGCTCTAATTTTGGTTAGATTCGACGCGCGTGGAAGCCGATTCGAGGGGCAAAGGCATCGCGAGCTAGAGATTCCACCGGTTCGAGGTGAGTAATACTTGTACATGATATCCCGAGGGTTTGAAACCTCAGATTTGCATTTGCACATCATAGTGTTGTATTGTGATGACTTTCACGTTAGGTATGAGCGTGGTGTAGAGCACCATTGGGGACTGTGACTTGGTCCACCCCGGTTGTGAATTCTACTGCGTAATCGACTAAAACTTGCTTGATGCTATCATGATTTGGACTGACTGCCATTTTGGTCTCCATGCCGATTGTTTGGATCCTTCAGGGATTGACATCATTGTTTTGCATACTATGCTTATTATTTTGATCTCGGTCCAAGGTTTTAAATACTTTTTTGCAAACCCAACCATTTTTCTAAGATTTGAAAGCTTAAACAATATTTTATTGACGTTTTGAGCTGTGAACTACCATATTGTATTGCTCAAGTGACTTATGTGCATTTCTAGATTGAGCATGGATCGGGCTGCACACCGCAGCAGTGTCATATGTGCATCTCTGGACCGATGATGGATCGGGCTGCGCACCGCAGTGGTTTGATACTGATATTGCGCTTGGACCGCAGGTATATTGATTCTTGTGTTATACGGAGTGGGAGAATGGGAGTTCTCAGATACAGCCTATGTTGTGGTTGTGAATCGTGTGTATTCAACACCATTTAGTGGCAATTAGGATTTGAAGGGTAGAGTGGATCTTTATTTGCTGATATGTTAGATTTTGGATGTGATGTTGAAGTTCAGACTGGTTGTCTTAGTGTAGGGTTATTCTACACTATTGTGTCGAAAAATGCCACAGGTTGCGTGGCGAGGTGCATCAGATTGTGTTTTAGCAAAGTGGTTTGCATCCCAAAGACCAGCGGACGGATGGGAATGATTTCTTTTCTTAATTGGGCCCTCGTGGCGGGTGTCAGTGCAAAGGTTTCTACCATTGATTCAATTGCGATATTGAGGGACCTTCTCGGATGTGTTTCTTATGGTCGGGCGTGTCGCTGGGTGAGATTGTGGATTTTGGTATTTAATTGGTATCGGGCACCGTACCGTACGGCTCTAGAAGGAGTCATAGTAGTCCATGTATTTAGCTTGAGTTAGCTTGGTTAGTCCCAAGTCGTATTATTGAGGGATAGGTTTATCTGATTGTTCTTGAATTTGTTGGTGATTTAGGAGATCTATGGGTTGTTTTATGTGTTGTGAGGCGTCATGATTTGTTGAATATGGGCACATGTAGTGCGGTTCTATTGAGGATTCATAGAGGACGTTTAGCGGGAAGAGTAATTGAGTGTTGCTCAGTAAATGGAGTATTGGTTATTGTCACGACCCCGAATCCGGTCATGATGGCGCCCAGCACATTGCTAAGCCAGCCAGACCAATCAATATTAACAACGGAGCTAGAAGCTCTCTTTAACCCATTTAAGCATATTAATTCATGAAGCGACAATGATACATATAACGAAAACGGGGAACCAAGTCCCATAATACATCAACTCCCATAGACCGAAGGGTCAAGAGTCATGAGCCTCTAAAGAACATAAGTGTAATAAGGTTTACAACTAACTCGGTATGGAAAGAAAGACAACATCAAATGAAATGAAAACTAGAAGGGGAGTCAGGTCATGCGGACGCAGCACCTACCTCGACTATCCCGCACAATGCCTCCGAGCGGCTACCGGATCGGGTCTGCTGAGAGGTACCTGGATCTGCACACAGGGTGTAAGGAGTAAAATGAGTACTGCCAGACTCAGTGGTAATAAACAAGGGTAATACAGCGTAGATAAGAAATCCACAGTAAAGCACAATGTAAAGCTATACCAATACCCTATAACAGTTCAATATCAACAGTAGAGAGCCAACAATATTAACAACAAGTACAAAAACTAGTAGGTGTAGCTAAATGCAATGCAATGCATGAAATGACCGCTACGGCGCGTAGCCCGATCCAATTTGGGTACCCGTGCTCACCTGTGGGGGTTCAGACTCCGGAAGGGCTCCTACAGCCCAAGCACAATATCACTGCGGCGTGCAGTCCGATCCGACATATGTACTGCTGCGGCGCGCAGCCCGATCCACTACTAGTCAGCTAATATGCAATCACAGCCTCGCAGGCTCAAAAGTAGTTTTGAAAACATCTTTTATCATTTTTCAGTTGAAAACAGAAATATCAAGTTCCAGAGATTTGGAAATAACATGATAACAGAAATAGATGCGGACTAGTAGTAAACTAGCATGTCAATATGATAAGACAATGATAACGATCCTCGCGGGATCCAATAACTGGCTCACGGCCCACAAGTATACTCAACCGCCCAAGAAGGGGGTTCCTCGGCTCAAGAGTAGCCAATATCACAATATATAATATGCAACCATCCGAGAAGGAGGTTCGACGGCTCAAGAATAGCCTAATATCATAATACAGTATCAACAAGTCGGACTAAGTCATAGTCCCCAATCACAATCGACCCCGCACTCACAAGAGAGCACGTGTCTCGCCGCTATACAGCGTCACAAAGTGGTATACCGGGGTTTCGAACCCGCTGGTCATCACCCACATCTATTACTCACCTCAATACGGCGCGACGACTACTCCGCAATGCCCTTGCCACGAGAATCAAGCTCCGCACGCGTAGAATCCGATCAAATACAGTAGAAATACAACAAATTAGGCCAATGGGACGACACCCAATCAATACAACTCAATTTACATCAAAATTCCCAAAGTTGTCAAAACCCGACTTTCGGTACGCTTGTCGAAAAATTACAAAAGTCGCATATTCGGAACCCTCATCTCGATACGAGTCTAAGCATATCAATTTTACCAAATTCGGACTCCATTTGCCCATTCAAATCGGTGTTTTTCTTCAATTTAGGCCTAGGGCTCAAACCCACCTTTAATCTTCCATTTACAGAAATTTAACCAAGGATTTCATGTTAAAATGATGTAATTAAGCCACAAAACTTACCTCCGATGAATCCCCGATGAATTCCCAGCAATTCCCGTCAATTTCTTCTCTTGGAACTCAAAAATGGCGTTTTGGGGTATGAAACCCGCGACTGGTTCTGTTCTGAACTTAAACTCACTGCCAGGCCAATTAACCCTACGCGATCGCAGCACTGGGCTCGCGATCGCGATGCACAAATCCCTGGGGCCTGATTTTTCCTCTACGCGATCGCAGCCTTTGGCACGCGATCGCAGTGAACAACAAAAGATCCCTACGCGATCGCAACTCCGGCCACGCGATCGCATTGCATCCGGACTTGACCTTACGCGATCGCGTGAACCCAAACGCGATCGCATCGCATTCCAACCTTGGCCTACGCGATCGTAGACATCACCTCGCAATCGCGATACACCCAAACGCTGCCTTACGTGATCGTATGCAAATCTTCGCGATCGCGAAGAACAAACTCTCTGCATTTATTGCAGCAGAAACAGCAGTGCCTTTGGCACAAATTGGTCCGTTTGGACCCCCGAATTCATCCCGAGGCTCCCGGGACCCCAACGAAAACCACCAACATACTCCAAAACACGATATGAACTTGTTCCAATCATAAAAACACCATCCTAAACATCAAAATCACCAATTACACACGGATTCAAGCCTAAATTCCTTAAAACTTTCCGAATCACGCATTCAATCAAAAACCCGACTAAACGACGTCCGAATGACCTAAAATTTTGCAGGCACATCCAAAATCACCTAACGGAGCTATTGCAACTGTCAGAATTCCATTCCGACTCCCGGATCAAAATCTCACCTACCGTTCGGATTTCGCCAAAATTCAACCTTAGCCAATTCAAGCCTATTTCTACACCGGCCTCCAAATTCAATTCCGATCGCTCCCCTAAGTCACAAATCACCTCCCGGAACTAACCGAATCATCATAATCCTATTCCGAGCCCTCTAACCAAATAGTCAACTCCGGGTTGACTTTCCTTATTCAAGTTTCCTTCACAAAGGCTATATGCCTCATTTCCAATCCAAATCACTCCTAACTCACCCGATAGACTTTAACACTGATATAAAATCATAAAACATGCATTTACAACATAACGGGGTGGTAATTCTCGTGACGACGGGCCGGGTCGTCACATTCTCCCCCTCTTAAGCAAACGCTCGTCCTCGAACGGGTCAAGAAACATACCCGAAGTCTCAAACAAGTGAGGATATTTGCTCCGCATCTCCCGCTCGATCTCCCAAGTGGCCTCCTCCACGGGTCGACCTCTCCACTGAACCTTAACTGATGCAATCTCCTTAGACCTCAATTTTCTCACCCGACGTCCCAAAATGGCAATAGGCTCCACATCATAGGATAGATCACCATCAAGCTGAATGGTACTGAAGTCTAATACATGAGACGGATCTCCAATGTACTTCCGGAGCATAGACACATGGAATACCGGATGAACGCTGGATAAGCTGGGCGGCAAGGCCAACTCATATGCCACCTCTCCAACTCTCCTAAGTATCTCAAAAGGACCAATGTACCCGGGACTCAACTTTCCTTTCTTCCCAAACCTCATGACACCCTTCATAGGTGAAATCTTCAACAATACCCTGTCACCAACCATGAAAGACAACTCTCGAACTCTACGGTCCGCATAACTCTTCCGACGAGACTGTGTTGTACGAAGCCTCTCCTGGATCAACTTTGCTCTATCCAGAGCATCCTGGACTAGCTCAGTCCCTATCAATCTAACCTCACCAGGCTCAAACCATCCCACGGGGATCTACACCGTCTGCCATACAATGCCTCATACGGGGCCATCTGAATACTCGACTGATAACTGTCGTTGTAGGCAAACTCAGCAAGTGGTAGGAACTCATCCCACGAACCACCAAAATCAATCACACAAGCTCGCAACATATCCTCCAAGATCCGAATAGTGCGCTCAGACTGTCCGTCTGTCTGGGGGTGAAATGCCGTACTCAACTCAACCCGTGTACCCATCTCTCGCTGAAATGCTCTCCAAAACTGAGAAGTGAACTGAGTACCCCTGTCGGATATGATAGACACCGGAACTCCATGCAACCGAACAATCTCTCGAATAAAGATCGCCGCCAACCGCTCCGATGAGTAGGTAGTACTAACTGGAATGAAGTGAGCTGACTTGGTCAGCCTATCCACAATCACCCATACAGAATCAAACTTCCTCGCCGTCCGAGGGAGTCCAGGAACAAAGTCCATAGTGATCCTCTCCCATTTCCACTCGAGAATATCAATATGCTGAAATACGCCACCGGGCCTCTGACGCTCATACTTGAACCTGCTGACAGTTGAGGCACCGTGCTACATGTCCGACAATGTCCATTTTCATCTTTCTCCACCAATAGTGCGTTGTTTCAAATCTTGATACATCTTCGCGGCTCCCGGATGGATAGAATACCGCGAGCTATGGGCCTCCTCCGGAATCAACTCACGAAGGCCATCAACATTGGGCACGCATATCCGGCCCCGCATCCTCAATACGCCGTCACTATCAATGGTGACATCTCTAGCATCATCATGCCGAACTCTGTCCCTCAGGACAACCAAATGTGGATCATCATACTGGCGCTCACGAATACGATCATATAGAGATGACCGGGATACAACACAAGCCAATACCCGGCTGGGCTCCGAAATATCTAACCTCACTAACCGATTGGCTAGCACTTGAATATCATAAGCAAATGGTCTCTCATCAGCTGGAATATATGCCAAGCTCCCCATACTGACCGCCTTCCGGCTCAAAGCATCGGCCACCACATTGGCCTTCCCCGGATGATATAATATAGTGATGTCATAATCCTTCAGCAACTCCAGCCATCTCCGCTGTCTCAAATTAAGGTCTTTCTGTTTGAACAAGTGCTGGAGACTACGATGGTCGGTATACACCTCACGAGACACACCGTACAAATAGTGTCTCCAAATCTTCAATGCATGAACAATGGCGGCTAGCTCCAAATCATGAACAGGATAGTTCTTCTCATGTGGCTTCAACTGCCGAGAAGCATAAGCAATCACCTTACCTTCCTGCATCAACACACAACCTATCCCCACTCTCGAGGCATCACAATAAACGGTATATGAACCTGAAGCTGATGGCAATACTAACACTGGAGCTGTGGTCAAAGCCGTCTTGAGCTTCTGAAATCTCTCCTCGCACTCATCCGACCACACGAATGGTGCACCTTTCTGGGTCAATTTAGTCAATGAAGAAGCAATGGATGAAAATCCCTGAACAAACCGGCGATAATATCCCGCCAAACCAAGAAAACTCCCGATCTCTGTAGCTGAGGACGGTCTAGGCCAACTCTGCACCGCCTCTATCTTCTTAGGATCAACCTGAATACCATCACGAGACACCACATGTCCCATAAATGCTACGGACTCGAGCCAAAACTCGCACTTGGAGAATTTAGCATATAGCTTCTCCTCCCTCAATCTCTGCAACACAATACTCAAATGCTGAGCATGCTCCTCCTGACTACGGGAGTAGACTAGAATGTCATCAATGAACACAATCACAAATGAATCCAAATAAGGCCTAAACACACTGTTCATCAGATGCATAAATGCTGCTGGGGCGTTGGTCAACCCAAACGACATCACAAGAAACTCATAATGACCATATCGGGTCCTGAATGCAGTCTTCATAATATCTGAGTCTCTGATCTTCAACTGATGATAGCTCGAACGAAGATCGATCTTAGAAAACACCCTCGCACCCTGTAACTGATCAAACAAATCATCTATGCGCGGTATAGGGTACTTGTTCTTCACTGTCACTTTGTTCAATTGCCTATAATCAATACACATTCGCATGGAACCATCTTTCTTTTTAACAAATAATACCGGCGCACCCCACGGGGACACGCTAGGGCGGATGAAACCCTTATCCAGAAGCTCTTGAAGCTGCTCTTTCAGTTCTTTCAACTCAACTGGTGCCATCCGATAAGGAGGAATGGATATGGGCTGAGTGCCCGGCACCAAGTCAATGCCAAAATCAATATCCCTGTCCGGCGGCATGCCCGGCAGGTCTGAGGGGAATACATCTGGGAAGTCCCTCACAACAGGTACATAATCAATGCTAGGAGACTCGGCTCCCACATCTCTCACAAAAGCTAAGTACGATAAACACCCTTTTTCAACCATCTTCTGAGCTTTTAAGAATGAAATGACACGGCTAGGGACGAAATCAGTCGAACCCCGCCACTCGATCTGAGAAATACCAGGAATGGCCAACGTAACTGTCTTAGAATGACAGTCCAATATAGCATGGTACGGAGACAACCGGTCCATACCCAATATAACATCAAAGTCCACCATTCCCAACAATAACAAATCTGCCTGGGTCTCCAGACCCCCAATAGATATAACACAGGATCTATAGACATGATCCACAACAATCGTATCACCCACGGGGGTGGATACATGAACAAGTAAATCAAGACTACTACGAGTCGCACCCAAGTGATGTGCAAAATAAGAGGACACGTAAGAATATGTGGACCCTGGATCAAATAGAACAGAGGCATCTCTGTGACAGACAGAAATGATACCTGTAATCACCGCATCGGAGGCAATTGCATCACGCCTGTCAGGGAGTGCATAGAATCATGCGTGGCTTCCACCAGATCTCTCCTCGCCCCTGGGGCGACCACGAGAAGACTGACCTCCACCTCTACTGGACCGAGATGGTGCGGAAGATGAGGGCCGATCCCTCTGCCGAGTCTCGTCCCTACGGAGTCGAGGGCACTCGTCTCCTCATGTGGCCAAACTCGCCACACTCATATCATGCACCTGGTGCTGGAGAAGGGGACCGAAGGGAACCCCTCGCCGCAAAGAACCCTGGGCCGATGAAGTAGGTGCTGCACCCTGGGCCGGAAGGGCACTAAGCGATGACCTGACCCTGCCGAAACCCATGTCGACCACGACCATGAGAACCTCCGCTCCGCTCCGGGCGGCCCGAACGAGAAGGTCCAGATGAGCGACCTTCTGCTCCGCCGGGAATGCCCTCTAGATGGAGCACCACCGAAACCGCCAGAACCACGAGGCCTCTCTTGGCCTCCCGCTCCTCTCTCTCGGCGACGATCCGCCTCAATGGAGCGTGCCATATCAACAACTTGCTCAAATGATGATGACAAAACTCTCTCTCGGTCATAAGAATACGAATAGAGTAGTTGAGGCCATCAATAAACCTCTTGATCCTCTCCCTATCATTAGGGATCATCCATGTGGCATGCCTAGCCAACTGTGTGAATCCGAGCTCATACTGGGTCACAGACATGTCGCCCTGAATCAACCACTCGAACCGGCGACGTAGCTCCTCGCGACGAGACCGAGGTACATATTTCTCTAGAAAGAGAGTAGAGAACTGCTGCCATGTGAGAGGTGCTGCTCCTGCAAGCCTACGCCTCTCAAACTCTTCCCACCAATCAAATGCGGGACCAGTGAACTGAAAGGTAGTAAATGAAACTCCGCTGGACTCAAGAATACCAGCCGTCCGCAACATCCTCTGACACTTGTCCAAGAAACCCCTGGGCATCCTCGCCCTCAACGCCACTGAAATGGGGTGGCTGAAGTCTACCAAATCTCTCAAGACGACGCTGCTCATCATCGGGCATAACCTGAACCATATGCTCTGGAGCTGGAGCTGGTGCAGCTGGAGGAATAACCGGTGCAACCACCTGAGCGGGGACCGCCTCTGGCGTCTGAAGTCCCTGAACAACCGGCTCCGGTGTGCGAGCTGCAGGGGTCTGCTGACCACCCCCTGACTGAGATGTCGCTACAGTAGCAGTAGCTGAAACTACCTGAGCCAAACCGGAACACACCGATAATATCTGAGCAAGAGTCTCCTGAAGACCAGGAATAGCAATAGATATAGTCTGGCCCTGAACTGGGGCTGCTGGAGCATCAACCACTGGGGGCTGCTCCAGAACTGGTACAACAGGCGGGTCAGCTGGCACTGCCTCAGCTGCCCTACCCCTACCTCTAGCACGACCGCGCCCACGGCCTCTAACAGGTGGCAATGGAGGTCGTCCACCTCGTCCCGATGCTCGCGTTCTCGCCATCTGCGAGAGAATAGAATATAAAAGTTCAGTTCTCAGAACAACAAGATCGCACGACAGAGTTCAAGAAAAGTGAAGTTTTCCTAAAGGTTCGCAGCCTCCCGAGGATAAGTACAGGCGTCCCCGTACCGATCCACAAGACTCTACCAACCGGCTCAAGACTCATGAGGCCTAGTAAACCTAGGCTCTGATACCAACTTGTCACGACCCCGAATCCGGTCGTGATGGCGCCCAGCACATTGCTAAGCCAGCCCGACCAATCAATATTAACAACGGAGCTAGAAGCTCTCTTTAACCCATTTAAGCATATTAATTCATAAAGCAACAATGATACATATAACGAAAACGGGGAAACCAAGTCCCAAAATATATAACTCCCATAGACCGCAGGGTCAAGAGTCATGAGCCTCTAAAGAACATAAGTGTAATAAAGTTTATAACAAACTCAGTGCGGAAAGTAAAGACAACAAGTTAAGAAATGACAGCTAGAAGGGGAGTCAGGTCCTGCGGACGCTGCAGCTACCTCGACTATCCCGCACAATGCCTCCAAGTAGCTACCGAATCAAGTCTGCTGAGAGGTACCTGGATCTGCACACAAGGTGCAGGGAGTAAAATGAGTACTGCCAGACTCAGTGGTAATAAACAGGGTAAGACAGCATAGATAAGAAATCCACAGTAAAGCACAATGTAAAGTTGTAATTAATACCCTGTAACAGTTCAATATCAACAGTAGTAGAGAGCCAACAATATCAACAATAAGTATAACAGCTAGCAGGTGTAGCTAAATGCAATGCAATGCATGAAATGACTGCTATGGCGCGTAGCCCGATCCAATTTGGGTACCCGTGCTCACTGTGGGGGTTCAGACTCCGCAGGGCTCCTACAGCCCAAGCACAATATCACTGCGGCGTGTAGTCCGATCCGACATATGTACTGCTGCGGCGCGCAGCCCGATCCACTACTAGTCAGCTAATATGCAATCACAGCCTCGCAGGCTCAAAAGTAGTTTTGAAAATATCTTTTATCATTTTTCAGTTGAAAACAGAAATATCAAGTTCGAGAGATTTGGAAATAACATGATAACATAAATAGCTGCGGACTAGTAGTAAACTAGCATGTCAATATGATAAGACAATGATAACGATCCTCGCGGGATCCAATAAACTGGCTCACGGCCCACAAGTATACTCAACCGCCCAAGAAGGGGGTTCCTCGGCTCAAGAGTAGCCAATATCACAATATATAATATGCAACCATCCGAGAAGGAGGTTTGACGGCTCAAGAATAGCCTAATATCATAATACAGTATCAACAAGTCGGACTAAGTCATAGTCCCCAATCACAATTGACCCCGCACTCACAAGAGAGTACGTGTCTCGCCGCTATACAGCGTCACAAAGTGGTATACCGGGGTTTCGAACCCGCCGGTCATCACCCACATCTATTACTCACCTCAATACGGCGCGACGACTACTCCGCAATGCCCTTGCCACGAGAATCAAGCTCCGCACGCGTAGAATCCGATCAAATACAGTAGAAATACAACAAATTAGGCCAATGGGACGACACCCAATCAAGACAACTCAATTTACATCAAAATTCCCAAAGTTGTCAAAACCCGACTTTCGGTACGCTTGTCGAAAAATTACAAAAGTCACATATTCGGAACCCTCATCTCGATACGAGTCTAGGCATATAAAATTTACCAAAATCGGACTCCATTTGCCCACTCAAATCGGTGTTTTTCTTCAATTTAGGCCTAGGGCTCAAACCTACCTTTAATCTTCCATTTACAGAAATTTAACCAAGGATTTCATGTTAAAATGATGTAATTAAGCCACAAAACTTACCTCCGACGAATCCCCGATGAATTCCCAGCAATTCCCGTCAATTTCTTCTCTTGGAACTCAAAAATGGCGTTTTGGGGTATGAAACCCGTGACTGGTTCTGTTCTGAACTTAAACTCACTGCCAGGCCAATTAACCCTACGCGATCGCAGCACTGGGCTCGCGATCGCGATGCACAAATCCCTGGGGCCTGATTTTTCCTCTACGCGATCGCAGCCTTTGGCACGCGATCGCAGTGAACAACAAAAGATCCCTACGCGATCGCAACTCCAGCCACGCGATCGCATTGCATCCGGACTTGACCTTACGCGATCGCGTGAACCCAAACGCGATCGCACTGCATTCCGACATTGACCTACGCGATCGCGGACATCACCACGCGATCGCGATACACCCAAACGCTGCCTTACGCGATCGCATTCAAAACTTCGCGATCGCAGAGAGCAAAAATTCTCTGCAATTATTGCAGCAGAACAGCAGTGCCTTTTGGCACAAAATGCCGGATGATGGTCCGGATTCACCCCGAGGCCCCGGGACCCCAACGAAAACCACCAACATACTCCAAAACACGATACGAACTTGTTCCAATCATAAAAACACCATCCTAAACATCAAAATCACCAATTACACACGGATTCAAGCCTAAATTTCTTAAAACTTTCCGATTCACACATTCAATCAAAAACCCGACTAAACGACGTCCGAATGACCTAAAATTTTGCAGGCACATCCAAAATCACCTAACAGAGCTACGGCAACTGTCGGAATTTCATTCCGACCCACGGATCAAAATCTCACCTACCGTTCGGATTTCGCCAAAATTCAACCTTAGCCAATTCAAGCCTATTTCTACACCGAGCCTCCAAATTCAATTCCGATCACTCCCCTAAGTCACAAATCACCTCCCAGAACTAACCGAATCATCCGAATCCGATTCCGAGCCCTCTAACCAAATAGTCAACTCCGGGTTGACTTTCCTTATTCAAGTTTCCTTCACAAAGGCTATATGCCTCATTTCCAATCCAAATCACTCCTAACTCACCCGATAGACTTTAACACTGATATAAAAGCATAAAACATACAATTTCAACATAACGGGGTGGTAATTCCCGTGACGACGGGCCGGGTCGTCACAGTTATGGCCTATCGGGTTACGTGTCATGTGTTATTGGTTTCATAGTGTATGTAATGAATTGCTTTGGTTTCAAGCATAAAAAAAATGGTGTGTGGCTGTTGATTTTGTGCATAGCAACTTGAGGTGCTTCATGTGTAATAGTGTTTAGATAAGATCGCGCATTATAGCGAGGCTACGTGGAGTTATGACCCTTCGGGGTAGGTTCGAGTATTCCGTTCCTATGATGTGAGATAGTGTCTTAGACTTATGTTGTGATGGACTGATGAGCTTGGGATACAACTCTTTCGTTTGAGTCATTTGTCATGAATGGAGTATGTTCGGACCGTTTTTTATTGGTGCGCGTATTATGCAAGTTGTGGCTTAGGCCTGTGTTGAGGTGTCATATCGCCAGAGTGGTCTGATAGATTCGAGGTGATCATTGGAGTCATTAATGAATTCGAGCAGATGTGATGTTAGCTTGTTAGAAGGATAATATTGAGGTTTTGCCCAGAAATCTATTGTGATATCAGCCAAGGGAAGTGGCTTCATGAATGGTTGATATGAGAGATGGTTACGGTTTATCGCGTGTTTCAGTTGCCGCTGGTTGTATATAAAAGTGTTGGAATAAGACTTTAGCTAATAAAAAGGCTTTCTATCAGTATTTGGTTATTGTGGACAATTGCTGTGAATAGAGACCATCGTTTTCGAGTGTTTGGATTGCGTGGTATATCATATGGTCTCACCTAAGGTTGCAAGTATGAGTTATTACAGCTGGTTCAGGTTTATTCTGAAATAGACATGAGATTCTGATCTTGTGTATGATTTTTGGAAATGCAATGTGGTTCTACGGTTTACGGTTTAGATGGACTGTAAAATTTCAGCTATATTGTGTTGTCAGACCTATATAAGATAGGGTGACGCGGGATCACCCCGGGTATATTCTTGGTAAGGTCATTTAGCTATTGGTTGGCCTCTAGGACAACTCTGGGTACGCTCGAGGACGAGCGTTTATTTAAGTTGTAGAGGATGTGATGACCCGACCCATTGTCTCATATGTTACTGCTCTGTTTCCCTCATTTCATGCTTCTTCATGTTTCATTATTGGTGTTTGATATGATAGAGTTGATTTGGATTGGTTTTGGTAGAAAATAAGACACTTAGTCTCTTTAAGGAGATTTAACTTGGAAAATTCAATCGGACGTTGACTTATGAGTTAGGAGGTTTGGATGTGGGTTCCGGTGATTCGGTTAGCTTCGGGAGGTAATTTATGACTTAGGAGTGTGATCGAAAGTGATTTTAGAGGTCTGGTGTAAAATTAGGCTTGAATTGGCGAGGTTACTATTTTGGCGAATTCCGGTTGATAGGTGAGATGTTGATCCGAGGGTCGGAATGTCATTCCGAGAGTTGTTGTAGCTTCGGTATGTGATTTGTGATGTGTGTGCAAAATTTCAGGTTATTTGGACGTGGTTTGGTCGGGTATTTGATCGAAAGTCATTTCATAAGTTTTTAAGAAACTTAGGCTTGAATGTGACGTGACTTAATGGTTTTAGTGTTGTTTGATGTGTTTTAATGATTGAAACAAGTTTGTATGATGTTTTGGGATGTGTTGGTACCTTTGGCTAAGGTCCCGAGAGCCTCGCGGTGGTTTCGGATGGTTAACGGGATAAAATTTGGAGTTTAAAGGTTGCTGAAGGATCTGGTATATGGTATTTCCGCTTCTGCGGAAATGGACCGCAGAAGTGGTCCCGCAGAAGCAAGAGGGGCGCCCGCAGAAGCGAAAATGGGCCTGGGAGATTTTTCCGTAAAAGCGGACCAGCGGACCGTATAAGCGGACCCGCTTACGAGATTCGTTGACCACAAAAGCGGTCTTGGGAAAATGTTAAGGAACCGCAGAAGCGGATAAGTAACCGCAAAAGCGATGTCGCAGAAGCGACAAAAGAACCATAAAAGCGGGAAGAGCTGTTCAGAAGGGGGTTTTATTATAATATTTCATCCGCGAGGGTTATGTATTTTCCACCATTTTTTAGCGAGCTTTGAGCCAATTTTGAAGATGGATTCAAGAAGGAATAATTAGAGGTAAGTTCCTTCGCCTAAATACTCGAGATTATTAAATTTAACATGGAAACTAGTCGAAATTCATTAAAATGGGTAAAGCTTGGGCTTGAGTTTTTGATATTTCAAATTGGGAATTGATAGGTCATTTGAGCTCGGATTTGGGTGTTCTTGGTATGTATGGACTCGTGGCGAGATGAGGAATCTGGTAATGTGAGTTTTGTAATTTTTTGAGAAGCGGACACGGGATTCGGGTTTGCTAGTTTTGAGATTTTTACTATTTCTTAGTTATTTTCGATTGGGTATTGTTTTCTTGTCATATTGTAATATATTCGCTATGATTTTGGTTAGATTCGACGCGCGTGGAGGCTGATTCTAGGGGCAAAGGCATATCGAGCTAGAGATTCCATCAGTTCGAGGTGAGTAATACTTGTAAATGATATCCTGAGGGTTTGAAACCCGGATTTGCACATCATAGTGTTGTATTATGGTGACTTGCACGTCAGGTATGAGCATGGGGTAGAGCATTGATCGTCGCAAACTCGACCCTTCGGAAGAGTGGGCTCTAATTACTTTTACCCGATAGTGATTTTTCGGGGTCAATTCCTCAGAGAGCTTGATATTGGAGCCAAGTATTTGTGGAGACTAATTAAGCGTTGTAGCTCCTAATTTGGCTTCTATCATTTTTGGGTTTTTCTTAAATTATCAACTAATGATTTTAACTACAATTATAACTAGATTCGCTAAATGATAACTCTACGATGTATGCAATAAAGAAAGAACACTAGGGTCGTAGCACTTGCCTAGGTGACTAATTAACGGGTAATGAATCTCAATGCAAGGATGATAATATGGGATACATGGTTAACCGTTGCACTTAACTCTCACTCTCACACCTCTCGGTAGAGAGAGTGATTTTTGCCCAATTGACTCTCGAGAGACTAATCGAGTAGGCTAATTTGCCCAAGCAACTAATGGCTCAGGTAGGGTGATTACTCTCTCGAGGTTTAACCCGTTACTTGGGACTACCATTCTCATGGGTCCATCCCAAATCCCTGTTGGGTTGATTGAGAGGTCATAAACTCTTTTTCTCAAGCAAAGTCAAAACCCACTAAGCTAGACTTAGTGTTTGCAACCACCAAATATAAGTGAAAATATACAATAAACCCAAATACCAAACACCCAATACCATTCAAGCATTAATCAACAACATCCATTAAATACCCACACTAGGGTTGAGCCACAACTCTAGCTAATGGGTTTAACTGTCATAGAATTAATAGAAAAAGAAGAAATAATGGTAGAGATTGACATAATATTGAATTATAAATCTAATACAACTAATTCCACGTTCAAAACCAAGTAAAATAGCCCAAAATAGGCACAAATATATTGCCTCGTGCTCAGCTGCTCGTACAATGTATCCAACCTTAACCTAAAAAAGTAAAATATTCTATTTATACTACCCAAAAAAATTTAGACAAAAATACCCCTGAGGGTCTATCGCGGACCGCATGAAAATGACATGCAGCCGCATAGGGTAAAAGGTCTGCCAAAGTTGAGCTTCTGGACCTTGGATGCGGACCGCCTGAAAATGTCACGCGGCCGTGTGGGTTAAGTCACGCGGACCGCATGGAAATGTTGCGCGGCCGCACTGTTGAATCATGCGGACCGCGTGGAAATGTTGCGCGGCCGCACTGCTGTTTGCCCTTCTATGCTGGTTCTCTGATCTTGCTTCCACGCGGACCGCACTATTTTGGAGTACGGCCGTGTGGGATTTTTGCCTTAGAATATTTTCAATGCCTTTAGCATTGCAGACCGCGTAGATATGGATACGGTCCGCGTAGATATAAATGCCATTATCAGCTTCTCTGATCCTCACCTGTGCGTCCGTATGGCAAAACAGTGCAGACCGCACATGTTTCTTGACTTGGGCCCTGTTGGGATCTTCTGGTGCGGTTGCGTGACAAAAGGTTGCGGTCCGCAATAGTCTTTCAATTCACATTTAAGTTCATCTCTTGATGCTTTGCAGATTTCACTCTTTCCTGAGCCGATTTGTGATCTTAGACATCTAATTGCTCAAACCTGCAATCAAGCGCAATTTGTAAGCAGTTGAGGACTAATTTACATTAATCTACGCACAAAGCTTAGGCAAAAAGGTGTATAAATATTGTAAAAATCACAGTTATCAAGCACCATTGGAGATTGTGACTTTGTCTGTCCCGGTTGTGGATTCTACTACATAATTTACTGAAACTTGCTTGATGCTATCATAATTTGGGCTGACTGCCATGTTTTGGGCTTCATGCCGATTGTTTGGATCCTTCAGGGATTGGCATAACCGTTTTACATACTTTGCATATTATTTTGATCTTGGTCCAAGGTTTTAAATACTATTTTGCAAACTCAGCCATTTTTCTAAGATTTGAACACTTAAAGAAAATTGACATTTTGAGTTGAGAACTACCATGTTGTATTGCCCAAGTGGCCTATGTGCATTTCTGGACTGAGCTTGGATCACGCTGCACACCACAGCAGTGTCATATGTGCATATCTGGACTGAGGATGGATCGGGCTGCGTGCCGCAGTGGTGTGATATTGATATTGCGCTTGGGCTGTATGAGCCCCTCCGGAGTCTGAACCCTCATAGTGAGCGCGGGTACCTAAATGGATCGGGCAGCGCCCCACAACGGTCATGTGCATTGCATTGCATTCATGAATTAGTTCCTATTTTTACTACGTGGTATGACATTCAGCACTCTCATATCATTGGCATCCATGCTATTTCTTTCCTTGTTTACCAGATACCCTGGTGTTATTTGTTAATGGAGTGTTGTACCCGAGGGGCTGACTTATGTGCGGACTTGCACTATCTGATTATGCATTCATTTGCTTGACTGTTTGAAAAGGATATTTTCAAAAGAGGGTTTTTAGCTGAGCCAGATGTTTTCTAAAGGATTTTTCACGGTTTTTACTGTTTTCCTCAAAAGGTTGCAGTGTCTTATATATCATGATGGAGTGCTCTTACGTGTTTTCTTGCCGCTCAGTTATTATTTACTCTTATTACTAACTGAGTTAGAGTACTTACTTTATTCTCTGTATCTCGCGTGCAGTTGCATGTATTGTTCACCCGGTAGCGGGTTATTAGCGAAGTGAAAGTATTACTATTGTAGCTGAGCAAGGTGACCGCCAGCGTTCGCGGCACCGGACTTCATCTTTTGGATTCCAGATTTCATTTTATATATATTTGTCCCTGTAGTTGTGTTCCTACTTCTTAGATGCTCGT
Source organism: Nicotiana noctiflora (assembly GCA_032618575.1). Classification (NCBI taxonomy): domain Eukaryota; kingdom Viridiplantae; phylum Streptophyta; class Magnoliopsida; order Solanales; family Solanaceae; genus Nicotiana; species Nicotiana noctiflora. The sequence continues at coordinate 20,918 of JASVEL010003622.1, forward strand.
GACTTGTGATACCCCGGTCGGGTCATGTTGAGTTGTAGTTAACAATTTCCAATGCCATTAAGTTGTATTTTCTATTCGTTTATGTTTAATACCTGTTGAAGAGACGAATTGGGATAACTGGCCGGCCTTGTCTTCACGAGAGGCGCCATCACGACCGTGCTTGAAAAATTGGATCATGACAAATAACTGTCAAATTCGCAGTTGAGAATAGTTGAAGAAATCCATTAATTTGTGTATTAGGAAATTAGAAATAGTCGTCATTGATATATTCATGGCCAGACGCGAATATAGGATTTAAATCCTATGAGTTATGTTTTATTATTTTTAATATTAAATCTATTATATTTTTTAAAGTTATGAATTTATATCTATTATTTTTATAATTCTAATAATTTTTTACATATGTGAACCCATAGCTAATAATTCAGACAACTCAACTATATACAGTTATCCACACATCCAAAATACGCTTTCTGCTATATGAAAAGGAAAAATCATTGTTTATCCTTGAGAGTTGAGACTAGTGCAATTTGGACTTAATTAAAAAGTAAGGGTTGGATATCTTACCTACCACTCACAAACAGCAAGCAGGGGTGTACCTAATGATTACTTACACCTTTATCTGAAGCCAATAACTTAGTTGCAAGATATGTATATGCAGAGGCATACCATGTACAGAAAAGAGATGTCATCGTACCCCTATTATAAAATATTTTCATATTTTACCCGGAAACCTCAAGATCAAAAGTCTAATGGCGATGCTTTAGCAGGTCGCTCTTTTAGCTTCTTTCACTTTTAAATCTTGGGTTCGCCGCTATACGTATATGCTAATAGATCCACTAAAAGTAAACATATAAATAATAAATTTCTCACTCAATAATTCAATAGGTTGTGATAGACTTTCGAACTTAACCTGTAAAGTTCAGCAAAAACTATCAGTGTGAAATTTTTTAAAGTCACATGCAGAATAGTAGTTGTAAAAAGGTCAAGAAATGTTGGTATAAATCCTTTCATCTTAGTACTACTATCTTGGTTGTGTGATTGGCATTAGTAGTTATAGAAATAGTGGTTACTTTAGTCCAAGTATGGTTTGTATTATCCGTATTTGGTTGGGAAAGGTCAAAAGTTGCATGTGAAGAGGTCCCACGATACATACAAATCTCAATGTGAGTGGAAAAGGGAATAATGAGACTTGTTGACTAAATATAACAGCCCACTTACCAAAAACATTCATGTGGTAGAGTATGACAGAGCTAGAGAAACTAAAATCCACAATAGAATATGTTGTTATATCTTGTAATTTCTCGTGACCATTTATTTCCCCCACAAACAAATACGAATATTTTTTCATTTTTTTTTATTTCGTGTCGAATCTGATCTCCATCTTCGAACTTCTCGTTCGATGAAAACCCGGCGTAATCAATCTAATAGTTGGGTTCGACTTTACTGAAGAAGAAGGGGCGAAGTCTCAACTACCAGACTAAGCACAGAATATATCGTAGATGTGAAATTTGCTAATTTTCATTCTCAGCTTTCTCATTACATGATTAGCCAATCATGCACGCATCCTAATTGGTGAGCTTATGCCTGCCATAGTTTCTTCCCTGCTCTTAGTTTGCTTTTAAAGACACCATTTTAGTGAGTAAAAAGAATATGTGGTTAACCGAATGGATCACAGGTTGATGCTCCACAGTCTGAGTTCCTTGGTTAGCCCTTCGAGGCTTGGCTCCAGTCTCTACGGGCTCAACAACAGCTTCTTGGACTGGGCCACCAACTTGAGGCTGTTCCTAATGCTAGACTTCAGCAATGGTAGCCACTGTTTCTTTAGTCTGAGAATCTGCTTGTTCGTCGCTTGCGGCCTGGGTGGCTCGGTTCGACCGAGCCTGCAGGTGTGGTGCTTTGTCTGTAGTTGGATTGAGTTTTGTTTTTTTCTTTATATTTTTTTCGGAATCAGTGTTTGACCATAAAAAAATTAAATTTCGCTTGAAATTAAATTCTGAAAAGTTTCAAAAATTTAAATACAGTTCCAAGTTATATATATGTCCAAACACAACTCTAATATTAAAATATCATTTTCTCTTGAAGAAAAAAAAAATAGAATTTCGTAATTCTTATGTCCAAACGCCCACCAAAGCTTTCACAAATAAGCCGTTTTGTTCAAGAGGTAAGATGAATTATTTTGGTGTAAATTATAAAACAAAAAATATCTCATATTTAATTCTTGATATTACTTATTCCTTATAAAAAGTACGTAGGATTTTTTGGTTCACATGATAAACCAACAGCATGAAACTATGCTATTGTAGAAAAGCTAACTGTCTGAATTGGAGAACTTGTCCCAAAAGATGAAAACTTGTCCAGAATTTGCAAGGTAAGGTTGGTAGGATTGATTGTGTGAGATTTTCTGTTATGATTTTGCTCTGCTAAGGTCATTTCAATAATGATCATTAAGACAACCCAGGGGTTCTTTAATACTATTAATCTTACGTTTGTCCATACAGGTAAGTTTCTAGCTAGAGTAAGGCTATATGGTGGGCTGGTTCTGGATCGGGCTCGGATCGCGACTGCGGGCCTGGTGGGCCGGGCCTATATGGTCCTTGAAGCCCGTGGCGGGCTGGTCCTTTCCTGGGAGCCCACGAGACGGGGTAGCGGTCCAGGGCCGGTCCTGTCGGGCTTGGGCCGGTTCCACCAGTAAAATTTAAAAAAAAAACGGTCAAATTTTCAGAAATAGCCGTTAGGGCTTCCAATTTGACAGTTTGGCACTTGCAAAAATAGCCAAATGATCCCCAAACTTTAATATAATTCCAAACTTTATATAATTACACTTTTTCCCAATTCTCAACTATAAATACCCCCTCATCCTTTCATTTTTACGCACCAATTCATCAATCTATCTCAATCTCTCTCAATCTATATCCAATTTCTCTTATATAATTGCTTATATTATTATTGCAATTTTGTGAAATTGTGTGAAGTTGATGAATTGAAGTATTCAAGTCTTCAAGTCTTCAACGATTTTCAATTTTGAAGAAGTTGTTCGGCAATTCGGTAAACTCGTTCCAACTCTTAATTTTTAAAAATATATTTTGTGTGCTTTAGTTTGCATAATTATAATTAATATGATATTTTCTTTGAAAAAAAATGTTTAGTTGTAAGGGAAAAGCTAAAATGGGTGAAAGTAGTCGTCAACCAACTACCCTCCCCCGGTTCCCCGACCTACTCCCGTTACCCGTCCCGGTGCTTCAATTATTCTTGATAGTGATAATCCTTGTTTTCAATTTACGGATTCTGAATTTTGCCACAATATTACACCATGTGATCAAATTAGATGACGAAATTATGACTGCTCTTTATCCTAATTGAAATATTCATATGCAATCGGATTTTGATGAAACCCAACATGATTTTGAAGAAACCCAACAGGATTTAGATGATACACCTACTAGTCCGGCTAAAAACCCAACTGATGCACCACATGACCCACTTGTAGAAACACCTACTTTTAGTAGACAACCTTTTTAACGCCAAGAAACGCCATTAGTTTGGAAATATTTTACTCAAATAAGAGAACAAAATAAGGCTCAGTGTAATAATTCTAAAAAATTATTGGTGCATAAACTTACTGGAGACTGTAGTGGCACGGGTAGTTTGACGAGGCACATACTAACACACCCTAGTGAAAAAGTTAAATATTTCAAACTGAAAGCGCAGCTAGAGGGGACAAGTGTAGATAATGCGGGTAACCCTAGTACAGATTCAAATCTAATTCAACCTGGAATTAACACTGTCACCGGAGTTATTTTCTATGATCCAAATAAAGATAGGGAAGAATTAGCAAAGATGGTTACCGTTATGTGCTTACCATATACTTTTCCTTCTAATCCTAATTTTGTGCATTATATTAGAAAAGTTTTTAATCATACTTATAAAGGTTGGCCTCGTGCAACAGTTAAGGCCGATATTTATAAATATAAACACGAATATGAACAATATTTGCGGTATTTATTTAGTCATATAAGTAATCGAATTTCTATTACTACTGATATTGGTAGAAGTAATAATGATTGTGATTACCTAACTGTTACTAGTCACTGGATAGATAGGAGTGGATAATGCAAAAATGCATTCTTGCGTATAGAATAATTAATTCACGTCACACAGGTAAGTTTATGGCTAACACTGTTGGAGATATTTGTAGATATTTTTGCATTAGTGATAAAATGCTATAAAAGTTTAAAAAATATATTTTTCCTATCCCCCTATTTATGGTGTAGCTGCAATGTTAAACCCCACAATGAAATTAAGAGGTCCCCATTTTTGGTATACAAATATTTATAGGGCTTTAGATCTTTCAGTAGAGGAACGTGCTACACTTGCAGATGCAAAAGCATCAATTAAAATTAGTGCTCAAATAATATATAATGCATACCAACTTTCCTTTGAACATGCTAGGCCAAATGTTCCAACCCCTACTTCGTCTACTTCACAGTCGTCTAGAAGAGCTGCGGGCTTGAATGTACTTAAATCTTGGAAGGAGTTTAGGGGTTCTCAAGGTGATAATTATGATGAATATTCCCATCTAAATGAGCTTCAAGTTTATTTGTCGCAGGGACTTGAAAAGGAGAATCCAAACGGCAGTTTTGAGCTTTTGGAATGGTGGAAGTTAAGGGAAAAATATTTTCCTGTTCTTGCAATGAGGGGTCGCGATATTTTATCAATTCAAGCTTCAACTGTTGCATCAGAGAGTGCCTTCAATCAAGTAATACTTCAAATAGGTGATCATAGAGCATCTATGAGGGAGAGCTTGGAAAAATTAGTGCTATGAAGAGATTGGATCCACTCTGAAAGAAGAAACTTTGTACTTGCGGAATCACAACCGGAATTGGATGAAGCTTACGAAGAAATGATAGCTGAACTTGCAGAGGATGCTGCTTCGGCGGGATGTGGTGATGAACAAGCTTCTTTTCCGCCACCACCAACGGAACCTCCTCCAAACCTTAAAAGATTTATGAGATTTGTTAGAGATACAATGTAGATTGTATTGTAACTTGTACTTTGGCACATCTTCTTTAGTTTTTTTTCCTTTTAATGGTGGTATTAGTACCTTGTTGTGCTCATTCCATTGGGGGGAAGAAGACTAATAAAGATATATCATTTTTGGTAATAAAAATTATTACACATTTCTTTGATTCTTTGAATATCTCTTTGTAATATATATATATATATATATATATATATATATATATATATATATATATATATATATATATATATATATATATATATATATATATATATATATATATATATATATATATATATATATATATATATACTTAACATACTTAACATATATACATAATATATACTTAACATATATACTTAACACACACACACATATACATATATATGTATATATGTTAGGGCCCCACCCCAGACGGCCATATACACTATATATACTACAAAATAAAAAAATTTAAAATTAGGGACCCACCCCAATCGGCCATATTTTTAAAATAACCTTTCTGACACTATAAATACCCCCTTCCTCTTCTTCAATACTCAAAACTCATTTCACAAACTAAATTTATCTCCATCTCTCACTTTCCACTTTTCAAGACTTAAAGTCTCAATTTTCAAGTAAAATCATGCTTATTCCGGAAAGAGTGCGTTTGTTTGTTATGCAACATTATGATATGCTAGAAGAAAATGAAGAACGTTTAGTATTAAAGTGCAAGAACTGTGGTCAAGTTTTAAATTTTCGTACAGGTTCCGGCACAGACAGTTTAATGAGGCATATCAAATATTGTGTTGAGGGTATTCCACCCTCGGGCTTTCCGTTTTGTACCTTATTTTCTTGAACGTGTTATGCTTAATGTTGTACTTTGTTATTAATTTATTAAGCATGCGAATTTAGTTTTATAATTATATCATTATTTTACATTTTCATCAAATACTTTATTGATTATATTTTATATTATACATAATACATATATTTATACAAGAAATTATATTAAACAAAAAAAAAAGCCTGGAAATTAAAAAGCCCACTAGGCCCATGAAGCCCGGCCCGCTAGGCCCAGGACCACAATGGGCTTAGACCTGTCACGGGTCGGTTCTACCCTCCAGACCGGGACTGCCACAGTTCAAGCCCGTCAGGCCCATACCCACGAAGACCGACCCATCAGGCCCATTTAGGCACGGGTCGGGCACAAAATACAGCATTAAGCTAGAGTAAGAAGAGATCTGTCAACTGGTGGACATAATATAAATGTAATGAGAATAACATAACCTTATTCTAATTAGTTAGTGGAAGGTACTTGGCTCTATTTCCTATTTTTGTCTTAAACTACATATTTGAACGAGTGACATTTGTTCTTCTTAAAGGTTTAGATTAACATAATCTAATAAACTTTCTAAACGTGGTTTAAAGATAGGTTTTAGGACAGCCATCTCCAACTTTGGGAAGAAAATGATTTACATTCTTCCAAAGTATGCACTGGCAAGAATAAATTGAAATCTTGTTTTGCAGTTCTAGTAACAATTTAAGCAAAGCAAATAAAGTTTCTACTTAATTATGCTAAGACTAATATTTAAGGTGTTATCAAACAACATGTTAATTGTCCATTCTAATTTTGTACAGATACATACACATTCTTATTAAACAAATTTCTATATAGAAAGTGATGAGGATGAGGTTCTATCTTTATTTTATTTTATTTTATTTTTTCCAATTTGTCTAGATCCTTTCCCGTGACAGAGTAGGACAAAGCTAGAGAAAAAAATTCCACAATAGAACATGTATTCCCTTTTCTCGTGACCATTTAAAGCCACCAAGCAAACACCAGAAGTATATACATACTCAATTCAGTTAAACCCACAATATTCACCCTATATCGGTCAAGCTGAATGAATCTTTTTTTAAATTACCATTTATAATTTGACTCCATTAAAAAATAATTTGAGACAATAGCTTTGCGCCAGAATATTAAGCATGTTCCTGACGATCTTCGGAATTTCGAAGCACCAGAATTTCTGGTGATCTCAGAATTTTCAGTCATAATGATAAAAAATTTTGGTGATGCATCAGGGTTTGTGGCAAAAATAACGTATTTTAAAATTTTGTTCAATATGCTTTAAAACTCTAGCATTGAACTTTTTCCTTAAAACTTTAGCTACCTGGTCAATACAATCAATAATGTCACATGAATATTTTATATGCATGTGCATGCAAAATCGTCCTATATCAGCTCTGTTCACCAATCAGGAATTTAGTGAACCAACTATGACGACAACTTTTTCACTGAGAAGTCCTACAACATTGTGATAAAGCCACTCGTATCCTAAGCGCTCATCATCTCAGGCGCGCCTCAATGTCCGGGAAGTCAGATTTATAACTGGTCGGTCATACTCATGCAAAGCTGCCGCACCCTCGCCGGCATACTGCAGCATTTGCAATCCCAACTGGTAGAATAGATGTAAGCCAATAGCCTGCAAAACATGTAAAATATGATTAAAGAAGGATAGGTTAACATTATAAGTAAGTATAACAAATAACATACAGGTGCCTTATGCCTCCCGGCGCATGGAATGTACCGATAACCTGCACGATGAACAAGATTCCCGACGATAAGCCGGTAACGCTACGATATCAACCCATATATTCATGCTCACCATCCGTACGCTCATCGGGCGGAGTGGTGGCGGAATCCGGTCATACCTATGGTTCCAAATCTTAATCTGAGCCTCTAGCCAAGCCACGTATGTCTAGTCAACCGTAAAACGATCATCTCGTTAGTAATGTGTCCTACGTCAAGCGGGCGGAGTAGGTACAAGCTGCGGTCAACCAAATTGGACAAGGGTTTTGGATTTATTGTGCGTCAATTAATTGCAGACGAATTATTGGTGGGGCCCATTTTATATATAGCGCAATGAATAACCGCGCTATATATAACGGTGGCTGTCTTTTTTTTGTTCGGACGCCAAGGTTAGGTGTTTCCTCTAGATATGCTCCATTACTGACTGAACAGTGTTGTACAACGGTACAATACTGTTCTCTGTTTTGCTGTAACTAGTCTGTGTACGATTAGCTAAGCCCAAAATCTGCTAGCCCATACAGCAGCAGTACCTTTCATGTTGATAGTATTTTGGACTCAAATCATTTTGCCCAAAAGTTATGTGTGCATATATAGCACTATAATTTAATGATAATTAGTTCTTTATAGATATCATTTGGTATATTACGGATTGTAGATATATTTTTTGTTGTTATTAGATGTATTTAAACTACTGTATTCATAAATATAGTAACAAAAATAGGCGTGAATCAAGGAAATCCAGCTAATCAGTTGTTGTATTCGACTGTATTCATGGCGTGAAACATGTGATTACAACTGGACAAATTATTGTATTTGACTGCATTCACGGCGTGAAACAGGGGATTACACTATTTTTAAACGGAAAGTGAATCAATTAACATAATAGACTCGGCATCTAATATAACTCAACAAACTCAATTATAACACGTAAATTTTATATTTCCAGTTATAAAAAAAACTCAACAAAAAAATACCCCAAAAATATAGCAATCTTCAGAGAAATTATATAATACATCTGAATACATAAATTACATTAATTTAAAAAAATATATGAATACATTCATGGTATATAGCGAGATAATGAATACAATAAAATACATAGAATACGGCGGGATACGTTAAAATACAATTAAAAAAAATAGTGAATACAATAAAATACATGGAATACAACGAGTTACATTGAATTATGATGAAAAAAAAGATGATGAATAAAATAAAATACATGGTGATACGTTGAAATATATTAACAGAAAATCAACATGCTCCGCCCCAAACCTATTTTTTCAAGAACAAACCTTAATTTCCGGCGAATCCGCCGCCGAGCAAAAATCCATTAAAGCTTGAATCTTGTATCGAAGATGGCAGAAGTTGAGAAATGTTCGTGGGTTTACTGTGTTGTGCGCGCCAATCAGAGGCTTCATGTCATCCCTGTAAATCCGACACATCCCGGCGGTCGAATGCTTCAACCTCTCCGTGGATTCCGAAAACACAAAACTCACATCAAATAGGTTGCTTCACTTCTCTATCAGCTTTCTTCTTTTTCCAATAAAGTTCAAGAGTTTCGGCAACATACTACAAAAGCAACATATATTAGCCAAGATTTATCTTCAGCTATAGTCTCTGGTGTTGAAAAATCTGTAAAGTCTGGGTCTTTAAGCTTTCTGAGTAATAAAGGTAAGATTTTGCACAACCCCTGAGAAGTCTTCGTGCTATATCAGGCAAAATGACCGTTGTGACTAATGATAGGTGATGTGGGTTTAAGAAATTCTGAGATTAAGCATTGTGTTTTCAGGTAATAGGGGAAGAGAATGGCATGTATCAAATTAGAGAGAAAGAAATTAGTGTAAAAGATAATTTTGATTATGAGATTACAACACATGATTTCCAAAGATATCTAAGTTGTAATTGTGAAAACCCATTTTGAATAGTAGTTGTGAAAGATTACGAATCTGTAAATTGTATTCAAATGTAACTTCTCCGGACACTTTGGGCCCAAACATGAAAGTACACTTTCGACATTCCTAAAATAATTTTGTGGTCTAAGAATCCAAGAGGGAATCCAAGCACCAGATTGTAGGGCGCAGCTTTAAATCTTAAATAACATGTTGTTGTGATTATTAATTTAAATCTCTAGCAATCTAAATCTTGCAAAAACTCTAATAAACACAAAATTGTAATTTCTGAGGAACTGATACATGGTAAACAAATAATAATGTATACTCTTTCGTAAGAATCACAGGGAACATTATGCTAATTATTATATTGGATTTGGTATTTTGTTTAAGTAATTGCGACAAACCATAACTCCATGACATAGGGCATAGAACATTTCAATAGCGCTTAGAGTTTTACCATTAAAAAATATTGATAAGACGGATGAGGTGATATGTATACATCTCATTGAATTTGTTTGGTAGCCAATATTATTGACTTGATTTGGTAGCCAATATTATTGACTTGATTTGGTAGCCAACCTTGTTGTGTTTGTCAAATATTGGTAGCCAATTTTATTAACTTGGTTTGATTGGTAACCAACCTTGTTGAAATTGTAAAAAGGGTGTAGAAATTATCAAATATTATAGGCTTTAGAGAGTGAGTTTTTGGCTATAAAAGGAGAGCTTCAACTCTCATTTCCACACACCAACAAAGAGAGAAAAGAGAGAGTAAGGTATTCCATAAACTATAAGAAAATAGTTTGTTAAGAAAAATAGAGTGTGAGAGATATTGTAGTGAGGTGAAAGAAGCAAAAGAGTGTTTACTTCTTTTGAGGGTGTAGAGGTCTTAGGAGTATTTTTACTCGTTACTACACAGTGTAAAATTTCTCGCTATAGTGATATCAGTTGCTCCTCTTGGCCGTGATTTTTTCCCTTATTCAGAACGGTTTCCACGTATAATCTTGGTGTCATTATTGCTGCATTTCTATTCTTGCGGATTTAACCATTACTTTGTGTTCTGCGTTTATCACTAATACCATAAATACTATTTTACGGGATTTATTCCCAACAAGTGGTATTAGAGCCAAGGTTCTATCTAAGTATGCTCTGTGGTTGCAGCACAGTCTAATCTTCCACATTAGAAAAGAATTACTTTGGTCTCACAATAAATAGTATTTGTATTTGTGATAAACAATGGAAGCCAACACTAGTAGAATGGTTACTTTGAATGGCACAAATTATGCCATTTGGAAGGGCAAAATGGAAGATTTGCTCTATGTCAGAAATTTTCATCTACCTGTCTTCACCACTATAAAGCATGATAATACATCACATGAAGAGTGGAGTTTGTTACACATGCAGGTTTGCGGCTTTATTAGACAGTGGGTTGACGATAATGTTTTGAACCATATTTTCGGGGAGATACATGCTCAGACCCTATGGGAGCACCTTGAAAGTTTGTATGCTCGAAAAACTGGAAACAACAAAATGATTCTGATAAAGTAGATGTTGGGTTTAAAATACCATGATGGTTTCGTGATGATTGATCATCTGAATAATTTTCAGGGGATCATGAACTAGTTATCTGCTTTGGGCATTAAATCTGATGAAGAAATTCAAGGCTTGTTTATACTTGGTTCCCTACCAGATTCTTGGGAAATTCTTAGAACTTCATTATCAAATTCTACTCCGGATGGTATGATCTCTATGGATCTTGCCAAAAGCAGCCTTTTAAATGAAGAGATGAGAAGAAAATCTCAAGGTTCCTCCTCATCAGATGTCTTGGTAACTGACTCTAGGGGGAGAAATAAGAATCGAGGTTCTCAAAATAGAGAACATAATATAAGCAAATTCAGAAGCAAACTTAAAGATATTGAGTGTTATCATTGCGGGAAGAAAGGGCACACAAAGAAGTTCTGCCAGATTTTGAAAAAGGAGAATATAGAAAATGAAGAACAGAAAGAAGATGGCAATCGTGTGGCCACCGTCACTACAGAAGATCTTGTTACTGTCCTTGATGCATATCTGATAAATATTTATTGTGATGAGTCAAGCTGGGTTGTGGAAAGTGGTGCCGCATCTCATGTGACATCAAGGAAGAAATTTTTCTCATCCTATACTCAAGGTGACTTTGGAACTTTGAGTATGGGTAATGAGACAGTATCTAGGGTGGCTGGTGTTGGAACGATTTATTTGGAAACTAGTATTGGAACTAAACTAGTTTAAACAATGTAAGCATGCATCTAATGTTCGTTTGCACTTGATCTCTGTTGGTGTTTTGGATGATGAGGGATATGTCAGTACCAAATGTGCTGGAAAGTAGAAGCTCACTAAGGGTTCCATGATTGTGGCTCGTGGCGAAAAGCATCGTGGTTTATACTGCACTACAACCTCTATATGTATTGATATGGTGAATGCCGTTGAGAGCGATAACTTTTCAACGTTATGGCATAAGTGGCTTAGCCATATTAGTGTGAAAGGAATAAATATTTTGTCCAAGAAAAATTGTTGTCAAATTTTGAAAGTGTAAAATTGAACAAATGTGAGCACTGCTTGGCTGGAAAACAAAAAAGAGTTTCTTTCCAGTCTCATCCTCCTTCAAGAAAGGCAGAGTTGCTTGAGTTGGTGCACTCGAATTTATGTGGTCCAATGAAGACAAGGACTTTGGGTGGTGCACTTTATTTTGCTACCTTTATTGATGATTGCTCAAGGAAACTTTGGGTCTACATCTTGAAGACTAAAGATCAAGTTTTGGATGTCTTTAAGCAATTTCAGGCATCAGTTGAAAGAGAAACTGGAAAGAAGCTGAAGTGTATTTGTACTGATAACGGTAGTGAATATTATGGACTGTTTGACGAATATTGCAAGCAACAAGGTATCAGACACCAGAAGACTCCTTCTAAGACTCCTCGTCTTAATGGCTTAGCAGAAAGGATGAACAGGACCTTGATGGAAAAAGTCGGATGTTTGCTTTCTGAAGCAAAGTTGCCGAATACTTTTTGGGGTGAAGATTTATTGACCACTGCACATGTTATTAATCTATCCTCTGCGCTTTCTTTGCAAAGTGATGTTCCAAACAGAGTTTGACATGGAAAGGATGTTTCCTATGAACACTTCAAAGTGTTTGGTTGCAAAGCTTTTGTACATGTGCCTAAAGATGAGAGGTCAAAATTAACTGCCAAGACAAGGCAGTGCATCTTTATTGGTTTTGGCCTTGATAAGTTTGGTTACGGGCTATATGATCCAATTGAGAAGAAGGTAGTGAGAAGCCGTGATGTTATCTTCCTGGAGGATCAAAACATTGAAGATATTAATAAAGTGGAGAAACTAAAACCTTCAAGTTCTAAAGGTTTAGTTAATCTTTATCAAGTTCCTCATACAAATGCAGATGATGTTGGTGGGCTTAATGATGATGGTGATGCTCAGAACCATATTCCAGATCAGCATATTGATGGTGACGATGATAACAACGGTAATGTTGATGAGGTAGATGCTCCTACTCACGAAGCTGTGGAAGAGTTAGATATTCCACTCAGGAGGTCTTCTAGACCTCATACTCCTTCCTCCGGTTATTCACCCGCTGAGTATGTATTACTCACCGATGGGGGAGAACCTGAATATTATACAGAGGCCATAGAAGATGAGCACAAGAATCAATGGATTGAAGCCATGCAAGATGAGATAAAATCTCTGCATGAGAACCATACTTATGAGTTGGTGAAATTGCCTAAAGGCATGAGAGCTTTGAAGACCAAATGGGTGTTCAAAGTTAAAGCTGAAGAACATAGTTTGTAGCCCAAATACAAAGCTAGATTGGTCGTCAATGGATTTAGTCAAAGGAAAAGTATTGACTTTGACGAAATATTTTCTCCTGTCGTGAAAATGTCCTCCATTCGGACAGTTCTTGGTTTGACTACTATTCTTTATTTGGAGATTGAGCAGATGGATGTGAAGACTGTCTTTCTTCACGGTGACATAGAAGAGGAGATCTATATGGAACAACCTGAGGGCTTCAAGGTAAAAGGTAAAGAAAATCTTGTATGCAAACTTAAGAAGAGTCTATACGGATTGAAGCAAGCTCCCAAATAGTGGTATAAGAAGTTTGAGTCTGTTATGGGGGAGCAAGGCTACAAGAAGACTTTTTCAGATTACTATGTGTTTGTACAATGATTTTCTGATGATGACTTCATCATCCTCTTGCTATATGTGGATGATATATTGATTGTGGGCAAAAATGCTTCCAAGATTGATGTGTTGAAGAAACAGTTGAATAAGTCTTTTGCAATGAAAGGCTTGGGTCATGCTAAGCAGATTTTGGGCATGAGAATTACTCGTTCAAGAAATGAAAGGAAGCTTTACTTGTCACAGGAGAAATACATAGAACATGTACTGGAGCGCTTCAATATGAAAATTGCAAAGTTGGTTCGCACACCCCTTCCTGGTCATCTGAAGTTGAGTAAGAAGATGTGTCCTTTAACAACGAAGGAAAAAGAGAGAATGGCCAAGATTTCTTATTCCTCTGCTGTCGGAAGTTTGATGTATGCAATGGTATGCACTCGATCAGATATTGCTCATGCAGTCGGTGTTGTTAGCAGATTTCTCGAAAATCCAGGAAAAAAGCATTGGGAAGCTCAAAAAGTGGATACTCAGGTGTCACGACCCTAGTTCACCAATTGTGAACATGTCGTGATGGCACCCAGTCCCCACGACTAGGTAAGCCTAACACGTTGCGGAATCCATAAATTATAAATACTTAAATAGGAAACAGCGGAAAATAACGTAAAAGATATGTAATCCGTGCCGCTTGGCACATACATCCGTCACAAAATAAATAAAACACTACCAAGATCCGGAACCCCACGGTAACACAGACTAAAAGAGAAATACAACTGGGGCTCTATGTATAAAGAGTATCTAACAACGAAATGAAGAAAACTATCAACTAGAAATACTAGATTAGAAGGGAAGCCTCCGGATCCGCGGACGTAGCAGATCATACCTCGAAGTCTCCCAGAAAGCTGCAGAATCACCTAGTACGAGCCTGCTCTGATGTACCTGGATCCGCACAACAAAAGTGTGCAGAAGAGTAGCATGAGTACACCACGGCGGTACTCAGTAAGTGCCAAGCCTAACCTCGATGGAGTAGTGACGAGGAAGGTCAGGGCCCTACTGAGAACAATAATAATATGATGATAACAAAATAAACAGTTTAACAGATAACAACACAATTTCCAAAATAACAACATTTACTGAAACTGTCTACAATCAAGCTAATAACAAATAACCAACTCAATAAACAAGTCCAGGATCTGTGGGAATTGAACCCACAGTCCCATTCTCAGTACCCCTGGGTCTCCGGGAATCGAACCCGCAGCCCATGTCTCAATAATATCACAATAACTCAGGATCTCCGGGAATCGAACCCGCAGTCCCTACCAATAAATAACTCAGGATCTCGGGAATCGAACCCGCAGTCCCTACCAATAAATAACTCGGGATCTCGGGAATCGAACCCGCAGTCCCTACCAATAAATAACTCAGGATCTCGGGAATCGAACCCGCAGTCCCTACCAATAAATAACTCAGGATCTCGGGAATCGAACCCGCAGTCCCTACCAATAAATAACTCGGGATCTCGGGAATCGAACCCGTAGTCCCTACCAATATCACGTCGGGTCTCTGGGAATCGAACCCACAGCCCTGGGTCTCCGGGAATCGAACCCGCAGTCCACAAACACAATCAATTAAGGAAATCCACAGAGAGAAATAATTATGCTCAACTATAACTTCACCGAAAAAAATAGTGCCAATAATTAACAAGGAATTCAAATAAGGCAGTTAGGCAACTAAACGGTTAAGTGCTACCTAATCATGCTCTTCTAACCACTACCGGGTAAAATATCAAATTAACAACCAAAGACAGGGATATCGCTCATCGAACATTTCTGAATAAAATACGTGTTCATCAACCAGCGCATGTACACGCCCGTCACCTCGCGTACAAGGCATTTAAACTATCACATAATATCCTAGGGGTGAAAATTCCCCACACGAGGTTAGACAAGCCACTTACCTCAATTCCGGTACAAAACCGCTAAGTAATAACCCTCTTGCCACGAATGTCGGCCTCCACAAGTGTAGAATCTGATAAAATCAATAGAATCACGTCAAAATAGGCCAATTGGGCATTACCCAATCAAATTAACTCAAAATTCACCAAAACCCACAAGTTGCCAAAACCCGACTTTCGGTACGCTTATCGAAAAATCACGAAAGTCACATATTCGGAACCCTCATTTCAATACGAGTCTAAGCATATCAATTTTACCAAAATCGGACTCCATTTGCCCATTCAAAACCTTGATTTTTCTAAAGTCCAAGACTAGGGCTAAACCCTCCATAATTACCCCAAATTCCTCCATTTTCATGATATAATTGCATGATATTATCAATACTAATCATAATATGAGTTCATAGTTGATTACCTGATGTTTTCCCTTGATTTCCTCCTCAAAATCGCCCAAAATCGCCCTTAAGCCGAGACCCCCAAATGTTAAAATGTTCTGAAATTTTTCTAACTTCTGATACACTTACTTACAGCGATTTTCGCTTCTGCGGAACATTTTCCGCTTCTACGCTCCCGTATCCGCGACCAAAGGGTCGCTTCTGCGGTTCCAGGCCTAGCCGGCCATTTCCGCTTCTGCGATATGCGGACCGCTTCTGCGCGTCCGCTTCTGCGAAGGCTCGATCGCCCCTGCGGAAGGTTCCGCTTCTGCGGCTAGGCGTCCGCCTCTGCGGACTCGCCCAAGCGGCTCCCTTCCGCTTCAGCGATGGCCGCTTCTGCGGCTCCTCTCCGCTTCCGCGATTCCGCTTCAGCGGAAAATTCTCCGCTTCTGCGGCCACAAGCGCTTCAGCGCTCCAACATCCGCTTCTGCGGACTCGCTCCTGCGACCAAAATTCCGCAGGAGCGAAAATGACAGAACCAGAACTCCCAACCTGAAATTTCCATGATTTTTCTCCCGTTCAACCATCCGAAAATACCCCGAGGCCCCCGGGACCTCATCCAAACATACCAACACACCTTAATACCTTATTCGAACTTGCTCCAATCCTCAAAACACGTCTAACAACATCAAAACTCATAATTCGCATCGAATTCAAGCCTAAATTCCTTAAAACATTCCAAATTACACATTCAATCAAAAACCCGACCAAACGACGTCCGAATGACCTGAAAATTTGCGAACATATCCACAATCACATAACGAAGCTACAGGAATTGTCGGAATTCCATTCCGACCCCCGGATCAAAATCTCACCTATCGTTCGGATTCGCCAAAATTTCAACCTTCGGCATTTCAAGCCTAATTGAGCTACGGACCTCCAAAATACATTCCGAACACGCTCCCAACCCCGAAATCACCTAACGGAGCTAATGGAACCATCGGATTTCCGTTCCGAGATCGTCTTAACACTGTTCCGGCTATGGACCATTTTCTAGTTTCAAAGCTCTTATTTGGGGACTAAGTGTCCCAAAATGCTAAATTTTTCGGAACCGACTCTCCCGGCAACCCACAATAGCAGAAATGAATTTAGGGGAACAGTTAAATTAGGGATAGGGGCGTAATTTTCTAAAACGACCGGTCGGGTCGTTACATCTTCCCACACTTAAAGATTCGTTCGTCCTCGAACGAGCATAGAAAAACATACCTGGGGTAGTGAAAAGATGAGGGTACTGGCTGCGCATATCCTGCTCGGTCTCCCAAGTCGCCTCCTCGACCGGCTGGCCCCGCCACTGAACCTTTACCGAAGCGATGTTCTTTGACCTTAGCTTCCTGACTTGCCTGTCTAGAATGGCTACTGGCTCCTCAACATAAGACAGATCCTTGTCTAGCTGAACGGATGTGAAATCCAACACGTGCGACGGGTCACCATGGTATCTCCGGAGCATGGAGACATGAAATACGGGGTGAACTCCGGCTAGGCTCGGGAGGTAAGGCCAACTCATAAGCAACCTCTCCAACACGCCTCAAAATCTCAAAAGGGCCAATAAATCTAGGACTCGACTTCCCTTTCTTCCCAAACCTCATAACGCCCTTCATGGGCGAGACTCGAAGCCGAACCCGCTCACCCACCATAAAAGCCACATCGCGAACCTTCTTGTCCGCATAACTCTTCTCTCTAGACTGGGCCGCACGAAGTCTGTCCCGAATCACCTTGACCTTGTCCATAGCCTCCCGAACCATATCAGTACCTAGTAACCTGGCCTCGCCCCGCTCAAACCAACCCACGGGAGACCTGCACCTCCTACCATATAGGGCCTCGTACGGTGCCATCCGAATACTAGACTGGTAGCTGTTGTTATAAGCAAACTCCGCCAGTGGCGAGAAGTGATCCCATGAACCTCCAAACTCAATCACGCACGCACGGAGCATATCCTCCAAAATCCGAATAGTGCGCTCGGACTGCCCATCAGTCTGGGGGTGAAATGCTGTGCTCAGCTCCACCCGAGTACCTAACTCCTGCTGTACGGCTCTCCAGAACCGTGAAGTGAACCGAGTGCCTCTATCCGAAATGATGGAAACTGGAATACCATGCAGCCGAACTATCTCCCTGATATAGATCTCCGCCAGTCGTTCCGATGAATAAGTAGTACTCACCGGTATAAAATGGGCGGACTTGGTCAGCCGATCCACAATAACCCAAATAGAATCGAACTTCCTAATAGTCCGTGGAAGCCCAGATACAAAGTCCATGGTGATGCGTTCCCATTTCCACTCTGGAATCTCAATCCGCTGCATCAATCCCCCCGGACGCTGGTGCTCGTACTTCACCTGCTGGCAGTTGAGGCATCTAGAAACATAATCAACTATATCCCTCTTCATCCGCCTCCACCAGTAATGCTGTTTCAAGTCCTGATACATCTTCGCGGCACCCGGATGGATGGAATACCGCGAACTATGGGCCTCTGCTAGAATCAGCTCTCGAAGATCATCTACATTGGGCACACAGATACGCCCCCGCATCCTCATAACTCCATCATCCCCGATGGTAACATCTCGAGCATCACCACGCCGAACTCTATCCTGAAGGACAAGCAAATGAGGGTCGTCGAACTGACGCTCCCTGATGCGGTCAAATAGAGAAGACCGAGAAACCACACATGCCAGAATCCGGCTGGGCTCCGAAAGATCCAATCTAACAAACTGCCTGGATAAAGCCTGAACATCCATCGCCATAGGCCTCTCCGAAGCTGGTAGATATGCCAAACTTCCCAAACTCTCTGCCCGGCGACTCAAGGCATCAGCAACCACGTTAGCCTTGCCCGGATGATAGAGAATAGTAATATCATAGTCCTTCAGTAGTTCCAACCATCTCCTCTGACGCATATTCAGGTCCTTCTGCTTAAGCAAGTGCTGCAAGCTCCGGTGATCAGTGTAGATCTCACAAGGAACTCCATATAAATAATGACGCCAAATTTTCAAGGCGTGAACAATGGCAGCTAGCTCCAAATCATGAACAGGGTAATTCTTCTCATGCACCTTCAGCTGTCTCGACGCGTAGGCAATCACCCTACCGTCTTGCATCAATACCGCACCGAGTCCAACTCGTGAGGCATCACAATATACAGTATAGGACCCCGAACCTGTAGGCAACATCAATATAGGGGCCGAAGTCAAAGCTGTCTTGAGCTTCTGAAAGCTCGCCTCACACTCGTCTGTCCACCGAAAAGGGGCACCCTTTTGGGTCAATCTAGTCATAGGTGCTGCAATCGAAGAGAACCCCTCTACGAAACGACGGTAGTAGCCCGCCAAACCAAGGAAACTGCGAATCTCAGTAGCGGAGGAGGGTCTGGGCCAACTTTGCACGGCCTCCACCTTCCTCGGATCTACTCGAATACCATCACTCGACACCACGTGGCCCAAAAATGCCACTGAACTCAACCAAAATTCACATTTAGAGAACTTGGCATAAAGTTGCTTCTCCCTCAGGATCTGAAGCACTATCCTCAAATGTTGCTCGTGCTCTTCCCGGCTCCGAGAATATACTAGAATATCATCAATGAAGACAATCACGAACGAGTCCAGATAAGGCCTGAACACACTGTGCATCAAATGCATAAATGCTGCCGGGGCATTAGTCAACCCAAAAGACATCACGAGGAACTCATAGTGACCATACCGGGTCCTGAAGGCAGTCTTCGGGATATCTTGGCTCCCGAATCTTCAGCTGGTGATACCCAGAGCGCAAATCAATCTTAGAAAACACATGTGCGCCCTGTAGTCGGTCAAATAAATCATCAATACGGGGCAAAGGATACCGGTTCTTCACTGTAACCTTGTTCAGCTGACGATAGTCAATACACATACGCATAGAACCGTCTTTCTTCTTCACAAACAATACAGGAGCACCCCAAGGCGAAACACTGGGTCGAATAAAACCCTTGCCCAATAACTCCCGTAACTGATCCTTCAACTCCTTTAATTCAGGAGGAGCCATACGGTACGGTGGAATAGAAATGGGCTGAGTGCCCGGCAACAAGTCAATAGCAAAGTCAATGTCTCTGTCAGGCGGCATGCCCGGAAGATCAGCTGGAAATACATCAGCAAAGTCACGTACCACAGGAACAGAATCAATAGAGGGAGGGTCAATACCTGACGTCCCGCACATAGGCAAGATAAGCAGCACACCCCTTCTCAACCATACGCTGAGCTCTGAGAAAAGAAATAACACGGCTAGGGGTGTGATCTAGAGTACCACTCCACTCAATACGTGGAATGCTTGGCATAGCCAGCGTCACGGTCTTGGCGTGACAATCAAGAATAGCATAATGGGGCGACAACCAGTCCATGCCCAGAATAATATCAAAATCGACCATCCCGAGCAGCAATAGATCCGCTCTGGTCTCAAAATCACAAATGGTAATCAAACACGACCGATATACGCGGTCCACAGCCAAAGAATCACCCACCGGAGTGGAAACATAAATGGGGGCACTCAAAGAATCCCGAGGCACACCCGGATGAGAAGCAAAGTAAGAAGACACATATGAAAAAGTGGAACCGGGGTCGAATAGAACCGATGCCTCCCCGTGACTAACCGGAATAATACCTGTGATGACAGAGTCGGATGCAACAGCCGCGGCGCGATCGGAATAGCATAGAATCCGGCCTGTCCCCCCTCTCGAGGGCGGCCTCTAGAACCCTGACCCCCGCCCCTGGCTGGCTGGGCAGGTGGAATAGCAGCTGGAGCTGGAATGATAGCCTGCTGACCCTGAGAGCCACGCTGATGCTGCGAAGACTGGTGAGGTGCTCCCCTCCTACGCCTGGGGCACTCCCTAACCAGGTGGCGAGTATCCCCGCACTCAAAACAAGCTCTGGGAGGACGCGGTGGCTGTGACTGACCGGCCTCACCCCCACTAGTCTGACCCCTGGAAGGACCCCGCGCAGGAGGTGCACTGGAAACTGGGGGAGCATAATAAGGCTCCTGTGGTGCTGGAAGACCTGGAGTGCTACCGGCTGCGGGCAATGCTGAGTGAACTGGACGACCGGAATATCCCTTGCCAAAACGACCGGCTGCTGAAGTGCGGGCACCAGAGAAATGGCCCGACTCACGAGACCTCTTGGCCTCTCTATCTTCCCGCTCTCTAGGGAGCATACTCTCGATCCTCCTGGCAATGCTAACTGCCTGCTGATAAGATATATCTGTCTCCAACTCTCCGGCCATGCTGGATCGGATAGGCGGAATCAGGCCCTCAATAAATCTCCGCACTCTCTCCCGAACTGTGGCTACCAAGGCCGGTGCATGCCTGGCCAGACGGGTGAAACTTGATAGCATACTCCGATACTGACATGGAGCCCTGTCGTAATCGCTCAAACTCCGAGCGCGAAGAATCCCTAAGGCTCTGGGGAACAAACTCCCTCAAAAATAGATCTGAAAACTACGTCCAGGTCAATGAAGTAGACTCCTTCGGACTATCCAACTCATACGTGCGCCACCAATCATAAGCGGCCCCATAAAATTGAAAAGCAGTGAAGGAAACCCCGCTGGTCTCTACAATCCCCATAGTACGAAGAATACGATGACACCCCTCTAGAAAGCCCAATGCATCATTTGTAGCCAACCCACTGAACACTAGAGGATCATATTTCTTGAACCTCTCTAATCTACGTCGCGCATCCTTGGAGGCAGCTGGCCCACCTCCGGGCTGTACTGGGGCGGCATGAGGCATAGTAATAATCTCTGGAAGCTGCCCCACGGGCACTCGCTGCTCCGGTGTAACGGCTGCGGGAGTCTGGGCCCCTCCCCCGGCCCGAGATGTAGCTGCAACAAGAGGAAGCAGTCCTGCCTGGGCTAAAGTGGTATACATACTCATGAACTGAGCCAGGGTCTCCTGTAGTGCTGGAGTAGTAGCAGCTGTAGTCGGTGTACCAGGTGCCTGCGCTCCAACCTGGTCTACCGGTGGCACCTCAGCGGCAGCGCGCGATGGTGCTGTGGCTGCACCTCGGCGCGTCCTCGTCCTCTACCTCGGCCCCGGCCTCTGACGGCAGCAACAGGGGGCGCGGGTACCTGATCATCGCGGTTAGCTCGTGTCCTCACCATCTGTGAGAGAATAGAAAGCAGTAGTTTAGATTTTTTGATGCCAAAAATGTCGCACGACAAGGAATCCAAAAGAAATGAAGAGTTTCCTAAACAATTACATAGCCCCTCGTAGATAAATACAGACGTCTCCGTATCGATCAGCGAGACTCTAAGTAACCGGTCTGTGTCCCGTGACTCCTATGAACCTAGAGCTCTGATACCAACTTGTCACGACCCTAGTTCACCAATTGTGAACATGTCGTGATGGCACCCAGTCCCCACGACTAGGTAAGCCTAACACGTTGCGGAATCCATAAATTATAAATACTTAAATAGGAAACAGCGGAAAATAACGTAAAAGATATGTAATCCGTGCCGCTTGGCACATACATCCGTCACAAAATAAATAAAACACTACCAAGATCCGGAACCCCACGGTAACACAGACTAAAAGAGAAATACAACTGGGGCTCTATGTATAAAGAGTATCTAACAACGAAATGAAGAAAACTATCAACTAGAAATACTAGATTAGAAGGGAAGCCTCCGGATCCGCGGACGTAGCAGATCATACCTCGAAGTCTCCCAGAAAGCTGCAGAATCACCTAGTACGAGCCTGCTCTGATGTACCTGGATCTGCACAACAAAAGTGTGCAGAAGAGTAGCATGAGTACACCACGGCGGTACTCGGTAAGTGCCAAGCCTAACCTCGATGGAGTAGTGACGAGGAAGGTCAGGGCCCTACTGAGAAACAATAATAATATGATAATAACAAAATAAACAGTTTAACAGATAACAACACAATTTCCAAAATAACAACATTTACTGAAACTGTCTACAATCAAGCTAATAACAAATAACCAACTCAATAAACAAGTCCAGGATCTGTGGGAATTGAACCCACAGTCCCATTCTCAGTACCCCTGGGTCTCCGGGAATCGAACCCGCAGCCCATGTCTCAATAATATCACAATAACTCAGGATCTCGGGAATCGAACCCGCAGTCCCTACCAATAAATAACTCAGGATCTCGGGAATCGAACCCGCAGTCCCTACCAATAAATAACTCGGGATCTCGGGAATCGAACCCGCAGTCCCTACCAATAAATAACTCAGGATCTCGGGAATCGAACCCGCAGTCCCTACCAATAAATAACTCGGGATCTCGGGAATCGAACCCGCAGTCCCTACCAATAAATAACTCAGGATCTCGGGAATCGAACCCGTAGTCCCTACCAATATCACGTCGGGTCTCTGGGAATCGAACCCACAGCCCTGGGTCTCCGGGAATCGAACCCGCAGTCCACAAACACAATCAATTAAGGAAATCCACAGAGAGAAATAATTATGCTCAACTATAACTTCACCGAAAAAAATAGTGCCAATAATTAACAAGGAATTCAAATAAGGCAGTTAGGCAACTAAACGGTTAAGTGCTACCTAATCATGCTCTTCTAACCACTACCGGGTAAAATATCAAATTAACAACCAAAGACAGGGATATCGCTCATCGAACATTTCTGAATAAAATACGTGTTCATCAACCAGCGCATGTACACGCCCGTCACCTCGCGTACAAGGCATTTCAACTATCACATAATATCCTAGGGGTGAAAATTCCCCCACACGAGGTTAGACAAGCCACTTACCTCAATTCCGGTACAAAACCGCTAAGCAATAACCCTCTTGCCACGAATGTCGGCCTCCACAAGTGTAGAATCTGATAAAATCAATAGAATCACGTCAAAATAGGCCAATTGGGCATTACCCAATCAAATTAACTCAAAATTCACCAAAACCCACAAGTTGCCAAAACCCGACTTTCGGTACGCTTATCGAAAAATCACGAAAGTCACATATTCGGAACCCTCATTTCAATACGAGTCTAAGCATATCAATTTTACCAAAATCGGACTCCATTTGCCCATTCAAAACCTTGATTTTTCTAAAGTCCAAGACTAGGGCTAAACCCTCCATAATTACCCCAAATTCCTCCATTTTCATGATATAATTGCATGATATTATCAATACTAATCATAATATGAGTTCATAGTTGATTACCTGATGTTTTCCCTTGATTTCCTCCTCAAAATCGCCCAAAATCGCCCTTAAGCCGAGACCCCCAAATGTTAAAATGTTTCTGAAATTTTTCTAACTTCTGATACACTTACTTACAGCGATTTTCGCTTCTGCGGAACATTTTCCGCTTCTACGCTCCCGTATCCGCGACCAAAGGGTCGCTTCTGCGGTTCCAGGCCTAGCCGGCCATTTCCGCTTCTGCGATATGCGGACCGCTTCTGCGCGTCCGCTTCTGCGAAGGCTCGATCGCCCCTGCGGAAGGTTCCGCTTCTGCGGCTAACGTCCGCCTCTGCGGACTCGCCCAAGCGGCTCCCTTCCGCTTCAGCGATGGCCGCTTCTGCGGCTCCTCTCCGCTTCCGCGATTCCGCTTCAGCGGAAAATTCTCCGCTTCTGCGGCCACAAGCGCTTCAGCGCTCCAACATCCGCTTCTGCGGACTCGCTCCTGCGACCAAAATTCCGCAGGAGCGAAAATGACAGAACCAGAACTCCCAACCTGAAATTTCCATGATTTTTCTCCCGTTCAACCATCCGAAAATACCCCGAGGCCCCCGGGACCTCATCCAAACATACCAACACACCTTAATACCTTATTCGAACTTGCTCCAATCCTCAAAACACGTCTAACAACATCAAAACTCATAATTCGCATCGAATTCAAGCCTAAATTCCTTAAAACATTCCAAATTACACATTCAATCAAAAACCCGACCAAACGACGTCCGAATGACCTGAAAATTTGCGAACATATCCACAATCACATAACGAAGCTACAGGAATTGTCGGAATTCCATTCCGACCCCCGGATCAAAATCTCACCTATCGTTCGGATTCGCCAAAATTTCAACCTTCGGCATTTCAAGCCTAATTGAGCTACGGACCTCCAAAATACATTCCGAACACGCTCCCAACCCCGAAATCACCTAACGGAGCTAATGGAACCATCGGATTTCCGTTCCGAGATCGTCTTAACACTGTTCCGGCTATGGACCATTTTCTAGTTTCAAAGCTCTTATTTGGGGACTAAGTGTCCCAAAATGCTAAATTTTTCGGAACCGACTCTCCCGGCAACCCACAATAGCAGAAATGAACTTAGGGGAACAGTTAAATTAGGGATAGGGGCGTAATTTTCTAAAACGACCGGTCGGGTCGTTACATCAGGTATCTAAGAGGAAGCTCACATAAATGCTTATGTTTCGGAGGATCAAATCAATTTTGAAGGACTATACAGATTCTGATATGGCAGGTGACCTTGATAATAGAAAATCCACTACTGGATATTTGTTTACTTTTTTAGGGGGAGCTATATCATGGCAGTCGAAGTTGCAGAAGTGTGTCGCACTATCTACAACTGAAGTAGAGTATATTGCGGCTACTGAAGCTGGCAAATAGATGATATGGCTCAAGAGATTTCTTCAAGAAATTGGATTGCGACAGATAGAGTATGATGTCTATTGTGACAGTCAGAGTGCAATAGACATGAGCAAAAACTCCATGTAGCATGCGAGAACAAAACACATCGACGTCAAATATCATTGAATTCGTGGGCAAGTGGAGAACGAATCACTTCAAGTCAAAAAGATTCGCACGAGTGAAAATCCTGCAGATATGTTGACCAAGGTGGTACCAAGAGACAAGTTCGAGCTATGCAAAGATCTTGTCGGCATGCACTCAGACAAGAAGACATTGCTACCTCCTCCAGATGAATGAGACTGGAGGGGGAGATTGATATGTATCAATCTCATTCAAATTGTTTGGTAGCCAATATTGTTGACTTGGTTTGGTAGCCAATCTTGTTGAGTTTGTCAAATATTGGTAGCCAATTTTATTGACTTGGTTTGGTTGGTAACCAACCTTGTTGAAATTGTAAAAAGGGTGTAGAAATTATCAAATATTGTAGGCTTTAGAGAGTGAGTTTTTGGCTTAAAAGGAGAGCTTCAACTCTCATTTCTACACACCAACAAAGAGGGAAAAGAGAGAGTAAGGTATTCCATAAACTATAAGAAAATAGTTTGTGAAGAAAAATAGAGTGTGAGAGATATTGTAGTGAGATGAAAGAAGCAAAAGAGTGTTTACTTCTTTTGAGGGTGTAGAGGTCTTAGGAATATTTTTACTCGTTACTACATAGTGTAAAATTCCTCGCTATAGTAATATCAGTTGCTTCTCTTAGCCGTGGTTTTTTTCCTTATTCAGAAGGGTTTCCACGTAAAATCTTGGTATCATTATTGCTGCATTTCTATTCTTGCTGATTTAACCATTACTTTGTGTTCTGCGTTTATCACTAATACCGTGAATACTATTTTACGGGATTTATTCCCAACATAAGGTTCATTCTCTAAATATATGACGTAGATAGAATCACATAAAGGACATACCCTAAAATTGGAGCTAAGAGTTTATCTAAGTAGAAGGAGCGAAAATAGCATTAAGGTCCAATTGGAGACAGATAAAATAAATATTTAGAGAACAAACATAGCGAGAGAAATAGAATTATATAATGTAATTTTGTTAGAAAAAGACAACATAACGAGTTCACTGCAGAAAGAGGTGGAGCAAGTTGGTTCATTTAGCCCATAAGAAGGAAGTTTGTATTTGGTTTAGGTCTGCGTTATTAAGAGGCTTTCAAATGTTCTTTTATTATTCATGAAATATTTGGCATGAAATATATTTATACATATAACTAATAAAATATTATCTAATGTGAATTTTTTTTCATAGATGTCAAACTTGAATTTTTCATAATATTTAAAAGTATCACATTAAGACATATTTATGCTTTAAAGAAAGGTTGCTTGCACTGAGCATGGGTACAACAACAAAATACTGACATTATACATCAATTACGTTACATAATTCAAACTATAAATCAAAACTGCACTTTGTTGAATTATATGTTACAACCAATTTCAAGAACAAACCAAGAGTGAGCAATTATTTCATAGGAAGAATCTTCTTTGCAAATATTTATAAGACAATAACTTACCAAAAAAGTTAGCAGAGGCTATAAGATTAGGATTATGGGGAGAAGCAGTAAGGTTAAACTATTGCAGCAACTTTATCAACTGCGAATATTGATCCTTAGTCAACTGAGGGATATCTTTTGTTGGTTAACAGATACTCTAGAAGGAAAACAAGACAAAACAAATTGATGAAAAATAATAAGCCGTGGATATTGAGAAGTAAAATCAATGTGAATTGAAAATGAGATAAAGATTTCACCAAGTCAGGTGAGAGAAAAGGAGAAAACTTATTGACAAGAAACTTACAAAATTAAGCTTGTTGACTAAACTATCCGGGCACTCCTATTCATACAAACCCGAAACTATATAAACTAACATGAATCGAAAACCTATAAATAAACTAGATGATTGATGCCTGGGATACAGCGGATCGTATGCCCGATATCATTGTTTGTTTTGCTTACAGAACTGAACAATTTGAAAAATACTGAGAATGTTATAAAATAATAGAAGATCAAGAGCAATATTTCAGAGAAAGAGAGAGGGAATTTTTATTGAATTTTGGGATGATTTACAATGGAATAGAACCTTCTATTTATAGGGAAAAAATAATTTAGTCACAAAGTAAAATTCTCTACAAGATAGACATTCACTCCAAATAGAATTCTATTATTAACACTCCCCCTTGAATGTCTACTCAATAAGCAACGTACCTCATTAAAATCTTAACTAAGATAAAACCCAATGGGGAAAAAAATCTAGTAAAGAAAAAAGAGTACACATATCTAACAATACGCCTTTTGATTGTCACGTTAAAAACCTCGCAAGGAAAACCTAGTGGGACAAAACCTTGTAAGGGAAAAAGAGTGCAACGCGCATTAACTCCCCCTGATGAGAGCATCAATTCACATCCTTAAGCCTTCGCATCCCGATCTTGTACACTAGCTTCTTGAAGGTTGACGCCGGTAGAGATTTTGTGAACAAATCGGCCATATTATCACTTGAACGAATCTGTTGCACATTAATATCACCATTCTTTTGAAGATCATGTGTGAAAAATAACTTTGGTGAAATGTGCTTTGTCCAATCTCCTTTTATGAATCCTCCCTTCAGTTGAGCTATGCATGTTGCATTATCTTCATACAAAGTTGTGGGTAACTTGTCACATTTCAAACCACATTTGTCTCGAATAAGATGTATTATAGACCTCAACCACACACACTCTCGACTTGCTTCATGAATAGCAATTATCTCAGCATGATTAGATGAAGTAGCCACAACTGATTGCTTAGTCGATCGCCAAGATATGAGAGTGCCTCCACAGGTAAATAGATAACCTATTTGAGATCGAGCCTTGTGGGGGTCAGATAGATACCCAGCAATTGTTTCCATAAAATAAGCCAATATCGGTAGTCCTTTTTACATACCGCAATATGTGTTTGATCCCATTCTAATGTCTCCTTGTGGGAGCAGAGCTATATCTTGCTAAGACATTGACTGAAAAAGTTATATCAGGCCTTGTAGTATTGGCAAGATATATTAGTGCACCAATTGCACTAAGATATGGTACTTCAGGACCAAGTAGCTTTTCATTCTCTTCTTCAGGTCGGAATGGATCCTTGTTTACATCAAGTGATCGAACAACCATCGGAGTACTTAATGGATGTGCTCCATCCATGTAAAATCGGTTCAGTACCTTTTCTATGTAGGTAGATTGATGAACCAAAATTCCGTTCGCCAAATGTTCAATTTGTAAACCAAGACATAATTTTATCTTTCCGAGATCTTTCATCTCGAATTCCTTCTTTAAATAATCAGTTACCTTTTGGATTCTATAGGAGTTCCAATAAGGTTTATGCCATCAACATATACGGCAAGTACAACAAATTTCGATGTTATTTTCTTTATTAAAACACATGGGCGCATTATTTATATAGCCTTCCTTTAATAAATACTCACTAAGACGATTATACCACATTCGTCATGATTGCTTTAGACCATACAAAGATCTTTGCAATTTGATTGAAAATATTTCCCAGGATTTTGAATTATTTGCATTAGGCATTTTGAATCCCTCCGGAATTTTCATGTATATCTCATTATCAGGTGAGTCGTAAAGGTAGGCGGTAATCACATCCATTAAATGCATGTCAAGTTTTTCATGGACAACAAAACTAATGAGATAACAAAATGTTATAGCATCCATAACGGGTGAATACGTCTCTTCATAATTGACACCAGGCCTTTGTGAAAATCCTTGTGCAACAAGGCGTGCCTTATATCTTTGTACCTCATTTTTCTCATTTCTTTTGCATACAAAGATCCATTTATAGCCAACAGGCTTAACACCATTAGGCGTTTGGACTACAGGCCCAAAAACTTCATGTTTTGCAAGTGAATTCAACTCTGATTGGATTGCTTCTTGCCATTTTGACCAATCAAGTCTTTGTCGATATTCTCCAACAGATTTAGGTTCAAGATCCTCACTTTCTTGCATAATGCTAGATGCAATATTATATGCAAAGACATAATCTACCACTGTATCCACTCAATTCAAATTTATCTCAATATCGATTGGATTTATTGATAGTTCCTTATTTTCTTGAGTCTCGGGCTCAGTGGATACCTCATGAATCTCAGAATTTATTAAATCGTGGATTTCTTCATAATATTTTTTCATAGTGTCATTTTGATCATTTATTTTTCCTTTTCTAGGATTTCGATCTTTATAACCTAATGGTCTGCCACGCTTCAGGCATGCTTTTGACTCATTAGCTATGACATTAGAAGATTGTCCAATAGGGACATCAATACGGATTGGAACATTCTCCGCAGGGATATGTGATTTTGTTATCCTTTTCATATCCGTGAATGCATCTGGCATTTGATTTGCTATTCTCTGCAAATAAATAATCGTTTGCGCCTTTTTTCACAAATAGAGGCACGTGGATCAAGATGAGATAATGATGGATTTTTTCACAAAATTTCCCTTTTGGTTTGACCAACTTCTCCCCCTAATTTTGGGAAAAGTGTCTCATCGAATCGATAGTCTGCAAATCATGCAGTAAACAAATCCCCCATCAATGGTTTGAGGTAGCAAATAATGGAGGGCGATTCAAACACAACATATATTCCTAACCTTCTTTGCGGACTCATTTTGGGGCGATATGGCGGTGCTACAGGCACATATATTGCGCATCCAAAAATTCTTAAATGGGATATATTAGGTTCATGACCCAAAACTAATTGCAATGGGGAATATTTATGATAATTTGTCGGTCTGAGACAAACTAGCATTGCTGCATACAAAATGGCGTGACCCCAAACAGAAATGGGCAGCCTCGTTTTCATGAGTAACAGTCTTGCTATCAATTGCAGACGTTTAATTAAAGACGCTGCAAGACCATTTTGAGTGTGAACATGAGCTACATGATGTTCCACTTTTATCCCAATCGATAAGCAATAATCATTAAATGCTTGGGATGAAAACTCAGCAACATTATCAAGTCTAATATACTTAATTGGATTATGAGGAAATTATGCCCGTAATCGAATTATTTGTGCCATTAATTTTTCAAACGCGAGTTTGCGAGATGACAATAGGCACACATGGGACTATCTAGAAGATGGGTCTATTAAGACCATAAAATATCTAAACGACCCACTAGGTGGGTGAATAGGTCCACAAATGTCCCTTTGTATACGTTCCAAAAATGCAGGGGACTCAATTCCAACCTTTGTTGGCGATGGTCTAATAATTAGCTTGTCTTGATTACAAGAAGTGCAAGAAAATTCATCATTTAAAAGAATTTTTAAATTCTTTAATGGATGCCTATTTGAGTTTTCTATAATTCGTCTCATCATAATTGATCCAGGGTGTCCCAATCGATCGTGCCAAAATACAAAAATATTGGAATCGGTAACCTTTTGGTTTACAATAGAATGTGCCTCAATTGCATTAATTCTTGTCCAATACAGGTCACAAGACAAAGATGGGAACTTCTCAATAACCCTTTTCTGGCCAGAGACATTTTTGGTAATGATGAGATATTCAAGATTATTCTCATCTATTGTCTCAATATGATATCCATTTATGCGGATATCTTTAAAACTTAACAAGTTCCTATTGGACATGAAGGAGAACATTGCATTCTCTATGATAAGTATTGTTCCCTTAGGCAGAGGTATAGTAGCTGTTTCAGAGTCTTCAATTAGATTACTACTACCAGAAATTATAGTAACGTCTCCCTTACACATACTTAAATGAGAGAAATATTTCTTTTCTTTGAATATTGTATGTGTCGTACATGAATCAATTAAACAAATATTTTTACAGTTGAACATTGATCCAAGTTTGCTTTGTGAGATATCTATATTTGCTTTCCATATTTTGACATACAAAAGAAATATATGAATAAACATTAGTATTTTAAGGGAAAAAGAAAAGAAATAAAGTTAAATCAATATGCAATTTCAAGCAAACTCTGATTATGAATCAACAATATTATAATTTGCTTAGATTACACCAATTTCTGGAGAATTAGATAAATATTGCTAAATTCTAATAAAGTATACATGTATAAACGCAAACACACACAAGTCATTTCCTATGTAAAGTAATAATAGATTGTTATTTCTGTTATTATTCTTCATAAAAAAAAAGTACTTCTCACAATATATATCTTAATAGGTTACGTCTAAACCTTCATGTAGAAGGCCTTCTAAAATGTCAATTTGACGGTACAAAAAAAATCATATGAATTAAAATCTTTGAATTTACATAAAACGAAAAGTTTGGTAAACAGTTATCATACTTTAGTTTTCGTTTTCGTTTACTTACATGTTGTTATTTGAATATCTATAATCTATAAAAAAAAATATTGCAAGTACTATAGATGACGACGTCTATGATAATAAGTCATATTATTCCATTGATAAAACAATTTCTAAAATAATACTAGAACTATATTTAATTAAAAGAAACTAACAATATTCCATAATAATGCTAGTTGGTACTAATGACTATCACTCATGTAAAGAATTATGATTACATGATGTTTATTCAACTAACTATTATAAATAGGCAAAAATAAAAATTAAACTACTCAATCATCTTTAATCACGGATCCATCACCGATCAAGTGGTCTATCTTCCCATCAGGGTGCTCAAAGAAGTCTGTCACATCCAAGTGGGTGATGTCAAAATTATTGTCAGAGACAAAATTGGCTTCAGTGCCTTTATTCTTTAGAGATGCTTGTTAAAGCTCAACCAAATGTCTTGGTACACAACAAATATTTGCCCAATACATTTTTTCACCGCAACGATAACATTCAGTTTCTGAATCATTTGCTTTTGGCTTCTCATCTTTCCTTTTTCACTTTTTGTGGTTATTTCTCGTTAGGGGATGATTAACACTGGGAAAATTTCTTCCTTGTCTATGGCCACGGCTATAGCTACGACCATGATCACAATCATGACTACGAATAGAGTCACGGCCTTTTCCATGCTTAGCATAATGGGAATATACCTCATCCACTTCAGGCAATGGTGTAGACCCAGTGGTCGATTTTCATGATTTCTCATGAGCAAGTCATTGTTTCGCTCAGCAACAATAAAAAGAGAAATCATCTCAGAGTACTTCTTGAAACCTTTCTTTCTGTATTGCTGTTACAGAACCATATTGGAGGCATGAAACGTTTTAGACATTTTATCAAGCATATCATAATCACTGATAGTATCTCCACAGAGTTTTAATTTAGAAGTAATTCTGAACGTCGAAGAATTATATTCAGAAATAGACTTAAAGTCTTGGAGCCTCATATGAGCCCAATCATATAGTGCTTGTGGAAGAGTGACCAACTTTAAGTTGTCATATCTTTCTTTTAAGGCATTCCACAAAATAAGTGGATCTTTGACTGTGAGATATTCAATTTTCAACCGTTCATCAAGGTGATGGCGTAAGAAAATCAAGGCCTTAGCACAGTCTTGGGTGGATGCTTTATTTCAGTCTTTAATGGCGTCTCCAAGACCCATTGCATCTAAGTGGATTTCAGCATCCAACACCCATGTCATGTAGTTCTTGCCCGAAATTTCACGGGCAACGAACTTTCTTTTTATAATGTCAGTCATAATTAAAAAGAGGAGAAAAATTACCTTAATCTACTCAAAGAGCTTCTTGAGACGGTAGAGTCTCGTGCTGATAACGTGTTATAAAATAATAGAAGAACAAGAGCAATATTGCAGAGAAAAAGAGAGAGGGAATTCTTATTGAATTTTGGGATGATTTACAATGGAATAGAACCCTCTATTTATAGGGGAAAAATGACTTAGTCACAAAGTAAAACTCTCTACAAGATAGAAATTCACTCCAAATAGAATTATATTCTTAGCAGAGAAGATAATTTTCTACTTGTTTCAATTGTTTAGAAGGATTACTTGAAGATAACGTAATGATATCAAACAAATATATGTGATATATATTTGCAAGAACGTAGATTTTTCAGCCTTGCTGTCACGATCCAAAATTCATTAGAGGTTGTATCACGACCCAATTCCCAAACCCGATCATGATGGCGTCTCTCCTGAAGACAAGGCTAGCCAATAGAACATCAACACCTCTTTATTGTTTTATTAGCATGAATAAGTTTAAATATTAATAAAATCACCATAAGAGCGGAAGAAAAGTGATAAATAGGGAACCATCCCGACACAGCCCGAAATCGGGGTGTCACAAGTCACGAGCTACTACATAGTTTACTAAATTTCTACAAAGTCTGGAACTAGGAACAAAGTGTGGAGATAATATAAATATAGAAGATAAGGGAGAAAGCGGGGTTGTGGACGTCGACAACTATCTCGTCACTCCTAGTCCGCCTGGTCTGGAAGGAATCAGCACTCAGGGACGAACTTTGCTATGCCTGTATCTGCACACACAGTGCAGGGAGTAATGTGAGTACTCCAACCTAGTAAGTAATAAAAATAAATAACGACCGAGAGCATAAAAATCCCATGAAAGCACAAATAACGCTATCTCAAGCAGTATAATCAGTTAAGTAGTAAACTAGTAAAGTATTAAAAATCCTCTTTTAAAATAGTTAAACACAAATATTCTCAACCAGTAATAAATAATCAGAAACCTGCCCTTTGGGTGCAATGTCAAGCTCTCAGTACAATATCAGCCCCGCGGGCTTAGTATTAGTCACACAGTACAACATCATTCCCTCGAGCTCACTCTCAAATCACATAGGTACCATCGCTCACTGTGGGGGTGCAGACTCTGGAGGGGCTCCTACAACCCAAGCGGTATATCATCATAAGGCCTGAAAGTATGTACGTATCAACATGAGGCCTGAAAGCCTTCTCACAATACACTCGAGGCCTGAAAGCCTCCTCACATATCGGTCGAGCCCTGGAAGCCTCCTCACATATTACTCGAGGCCTGAAAGCCTCCTCACATATTACTCGAAGCCTGAAAGCCTCCTTACATCACTCAACATATCCTCACATATGGCCCTCGGCCCCAATCAGTCCAAAAATAATCATAAGCCCCTCGGGCATCAGTAAAATATAATAATGCTCAGCTCAAACTCTAGTTCAAATATTAGTTAAAACTCAAGGTTGAGTAAAAATATTGTTGAGTTCATAAAACAATGTAATTCAAATAGACTGAGTTCAAATAATATTTCAAATAGGGAGGAAAACAGCGATGATAGCTCACAAGAAGTTCAGACAGTCGGCAATAAGCCCCAAGTATGGCAATAAGCCCAAATCATAGTGAAAAAAACAAGTCATAGCCAAATACGCGGTAAAGTATCATCCGGACTGGACCAAATCACAATTCCCAATATTAAATGACCTCGTGCTGTCATTGAACGCGTGTATCATCTCAACATAGCACCACGTTGTGCAAATCCGGGGTTTGAAACCCTCATGACATCATTTAAAATCATTACTCACCTCTAGCCAGCCAAAAGTCTAGCTCGCTATGCTTTTTCCTCTCGAATGGACAGCCTCGTGCGTCGAACCTGATCAATACCATAAGGAATACGTTAAAACAGGCTAAGGAAACATAACCCAATCAAAAAGACTCGAAAAATATAGAAAATCACAAAATTGGCAAAACTTGAGCCCCCGGCCCATTTCTCAAAAAATCATAAAATTGACATCACCGGATTCCTTATCCCGCCACGAGTCTATGCATATCAAATTTACCAAAATCCGAGCTCAAATGCTCCCTCAATCCTCAAATTTTCTTTCTCTTAAGTTCAAGCCCTAACCTCCATTTTGACCTCTAATTCCTTGATTTTTCAACCTTAATTCATGTAATAACACATTAGATTTATGTTTTAGGCTCAGAATTTCTTAACTCAGTGACGTCCTTGGATTTCCTCTCCAAAAATCACACAATAACCTCCAAGTTCGAAGTGAAAATGTTATGTTCTTTCAATAACATGAAGATGGAATTAAATATCTCTAACCTTGCTTTTTCGCTTCCGCGATAAAAATTGTCGCTTCTGCAACTTCGTTTTTGCGGATTTTCTTCTGCGTCTGCGGTTTCTCTCATTTTGCCCTGGACCGCTTCTGCGGTCCATTTTTTGCACAAGCGAGACTGTTTCTGTGGTCCTTATGGCCGCTTCTGCGGAAGCTGCCTCAAGTCCAAGACTCGCTTCTGCGACTCCCCCTTCACTTATACGGAACCGCTTCTGCAGTCCATTTTCACAGAAGCAAAAATACCAGATACTAGAACTCTTCAGAATGCATCAAGTCCAATATTCACCCTGTTGGCCATCCAAAATCACCCCGAGGCCCTCGAAACCTCAACCAAAAGTGTCAACCCATTCTAAAACATCATCCAAACGTGCTCCAATCATCAAAACACATCTAACAATGCTAAAATCATCAATTCTCACCGAATTAAAGCCTAAGTTTCTCTAAAACTTCCGAAATATGTATTTGGTCAAAAATCCGACCAAAACACCTTCGAATGAACTTAAGTTTTGCACACACATCCACAATCACCTATCGAAGCTACTACAACTCTCGGAATTCCATTCCGAACTTCAGATCAAAATCTCACCTATCAACCAGAATTCGCCAAAATACTAACTTCATCGATTTAAGCCTAATTCTACACCGGGCCTCCAAATGAATTCCGATCACACTCCTAAGTCACAAATCAACCCTCAAAGCTAACCAAATCACCAGAAATCACATCCAAACCCTACAACTCATAAGTCAACGTCCAGTTGATTTTTCTAAACCGAGCCTTCCTTAAAGAGACTAAGTGCCTCATTTTCTACCAAAACCAATCCAAATCAACTCTAACACACCAAACACTGATAATAAAACATGAAAAAGCATAAAAAGGGGAAAATAGGGCGTTTCTCATGAGACGATGGGTCGGGTCATCACATCCTCCCCAACTTAAACAAACGCTCCTCCTCGAGCGTACCAGAGTTATCCTAGAAGCCAACCAATAGCTGAATGACCTTACCAAGCATATACCCGGGGGTAATCCCATGTCACCCTATCTTGCATAAGTCCGATAACACAACATAACTAAAATTTCACAATCCATCTAGTCCATAAACCATATAACCACATTGCACTTTCTGAAATCATACACAAGATTAGGACCTCACGTCTATATTCTGAATAAGCCCGAACCAGCTGTAATAACCCATACCTGCAACCTCAGGTGCATTCACATAATATCCTAGATAACCCAAACACTCAAAACGCTAATTTCTATCCACAACAGTTGCCCACAACACCCGAATACCGGTAGAAAACCTCTTATCAACTAAGGTCTTATTCCAACACTTTCATATACTACTGACGATAAATGAAACACGCAATAAACCGTAACTATTCCTCATATCAACCATTCATGAAGCCACTTACCTTTTGAATAATACCACAGCAGATTTCGAGCCGAACCGTAATATTATCCTTCTAACAAGCTGAAATCAAATCCATTCGTATTCATTAGTGACCCCAACGATCACCTCGTATCCAGCATATCACTTTGGTGATATGACACCTCAATACAGACCTAAGCCACAACTTGCATAATACACGCACCAATAAGAAACGATCTGAATATACTCAAAACATAAAAAATGACTCATACGAAAGAGTTGTACCTCAAGCTCATCAATATTATCACCACACAAGGCTGAGACCTCGTCTCACATCATAGTAATAGAACATATGAATCTACCCCGAAAGGTCATATCCCCTCGTGGCCTCGACTTAATGCGTGATCATATCCAAACATTGTTACACATGAAACATCTCAAGTTACTATGCTAAAAAGTGACAGCCACGCATAATTTGATGTCTGAAACCAAAGCAATTCATTACACCCACGGTGAAACAAATAACATACACCACGCAACCTGATAGGTCATAACCAATACTCTATTTACCGAGAAACACCCAATTGCTCTTCCCGCTTGACTTTCGCTATGAATACCCAATAGAATCGCACCACACGTGCCCATAACCAACAAATCATAATATCTCACAACACCGTAAAACAACTCAAGCCGAATACGTAGCCACATCAGCCTGCCAATAAACTCATTAC
This sequence comes from Nicotiana noctiflora, assembly GCA_032618575.1. Lineage (NCBI taxonomy): Eukaryota > Viridiplantae > Streptophyta > Magnoliopsida > Solanales > Solanaceae > Nicotiana > Nicotiana noctiflora. The sequence goes on from JASVEL010003622.1 coordinate 58,660, forward strand.
CAAGGAGCCTGAAGCTACTTCTTCTACTACTACAACTCCTGCTGGAGCCGTACGATACGGCGCCTGGCACCAAGTCATTATCAAAATCCACAACCTCGCCCGTATTATGCCCGGCCACAAGAATCGTATCCAAAAAGTACCTCAACATCAGGACTAAACCAATGGTAGAAACCTCTGCACTGACATCTATCACGAAGGCCCAACTAAGAAAAGCAGTTCTTCCCAGCCAACCGTTGGTCTTTGGAATACAACCACTCTGCTAGAACATAATTCGATGCACCTCGCCACTCAATCCGTGGCAGTTTCCGACATAGCCCATAGCACAATAGAATAGAATAACCCAACACTGAGACAGCCAGTCTACACCCCAACATCATAACCAAAACCTAACATACCAAGCAAAGAAAGATCCACTCGGCCTCCAAATCCCAATAGCCGTTAAATGGTGCCGATAGACATGATCCACAACCACTACATAGTTTGTACATGAGAACATCCGGTCTCCACTCCATATAGCACACAAATCACCATACCTAATCCCAATTCCTGCTGTATGAATACATATCACACCTCAAGTACCCAATCATTCCACGAAAGATATTCTAAAATTCTCTTGTGCCATCACACAAACTCAGATATCAGCAGTCGATCTAACAAGAAGGCACCACAATACTACTTAAGTATCATTAGTGAAGTCACATTAACCCTTTCCGAGAAAAATACTCTTATCAAATCACTTCCATTTAGCAGTACCATTTTATTGATTATCTAAGGCCACCCGTTGCCTAGGAATTTTATGAACTTCTTTCAGAATTGAACTGAAACCTCACACACGCCAGTCTTGATCCTCCACAACATACTGCATATACCATAACATCCAAGGATAACATGAGAACTTTTATCTCCCTTTCGCACCGCAGACATCGACGCACTCAACTAGTCAAGAACTCTATTGATACCATCTAGAAGAAAATCATTACACACTTCATGCTCTGCATATCCATAGAAAGTGTACATCTCCAAACCACGATGAAACCCAATAAGAATTCTCTCCCAATTCCATTTGCCCAAGCTAAACTGTCACGACTGAATCCTTCTAACTAGACCAAGCTATCAAGCTGTCAGAACTCAAGAGCTTTGTTGCAAAGTACATGTACGAACTCATTTCCTTGAACACACGTAAATAATTTATTACATCCTTACCATACTGATTCGACCTCTTATCAAAATATTGATGCATACAATCCCATAATTAACATAGAAATACCACAATCTAAACCTCTTCCAATGAAAACACAGTTTCTAACCATACATGCAACTTTAAGACACCAGATTGTTCCTTGTAGACTCTTGAACACATTAGAACCATTTTCAAAAGTCATTCTCTCTAATTCAAACTGCAAATCACCTGACCTGACGGACCAAACCACCCGTGCCTCATTGGCACTCCGATACCTCAAGATGATGTCTTCATCCTAATACAGCCAAGCAACTTCATGCTCTATACGCTGAGCATCCTTTGCCAATAGCACTCTATGTCTTTCATGATTCTCATAATCTATGAGGCATAATGTAACCTTTGTCACAATTTTCCTTTACTCTAGCCATAGCTAACTCACTCGCACGCCCCAAACTGGAACCAACATAGCACCTAGTTGAGTACACAATTCAGACTTGAAGTTCGTTTACACAGTATGAGAAAGACGTAGCGAAGTAAAATGAGAGGCTAGAGTCAAAGGCGAGCCAGTGAGCTTCTCAGTTAATGAAGAGCTTCCCTTGATGTGAGCAAAACTATCTATTTGAATTATTAAGAAAGCGTCCCTCCATTCCTGCTTTGAGGAGTAGATTGAAGGGCTTATCGCTTCTCCTACTGCTGCTCCCGGCCCTGTCCCGCAGCCGACCGATCTGCTGCCTTAACTTTAGAAAGATCGTTCTTGTTCAACATTTTTTTTAGAAGTAGGGAAAGTAAGAGAAGGATGAATGAAGACCCCCATGGAGCGGTAAAGATATCGATGAGTTTTTAATCTTCCTCTTTATGTATGAAATTACAGACATATAGTGAATGGACGAGCCCCTTCAACTTCGAAGCAGCTTCCATTGTACTTCCCTTCGTAGGGGAGGTAGGAAAGAGAAAGAGATTAGATAACTATAGAGCAGATTCAGATCCAACCAGCAAGGCATACGGTCTTGGACACTTAACCAAGCTCTTGATGAGCGGTATCCACCTTCACGTTCGTGGATTATTGAATGAACCTGGGAATGCTGATAGGGCATTAACTGATGTTATAACATATAGTCCCGGATATTTTGGTCGTTACTTGGTGCTTGTGGTCACGGGTGTTGGTTGTGTTGTCTGGTACAAGGTGGACCCTTGCTCAATGGGTAATATGCCTGATAGCACCAAATTTAGCCCGCTATTCAACTACGAGAAGATTTTCGACCTACAGTATCGACCATAGGGGTTTGAGGTCGCAAAGTTTATCGATTCTGATAATCTTACCCAGCCCATGCCCCATTCCATTCGTGAAACGCCTTTATGTGAATTAACTATTCCGTCTAGTGGACCTCTGCTTAAGGCGGTTGGGTTGGGCATAATGCTCTCATTCACTCTTGCTGCCGGTCTTGTCCCTACCGAAATGGGATGGTGTGGATAGTCTATTAAAAATAAAAGCACTTATTTAAACAAGATGTTATCATAATACTTCTTAAGTTTTTTTGGTCCAACTAGTAGTAATTTCTATTAGGTTCCACATTTTTTCTTTCCATACTGCCTCATCCTTGTAGCTAGATCAAGAAAGAACATTTGGATCGAGATCCACAACTATGGATTCCAATTATTCTTTTTTTATTTTTGCTTTCATCGAATATGATCTACTACTCTTATTTGTTACTCGACCATTAACTTCTTCTTTAAAAAAAAGGATTCCAATAACAAAACTTCTTCCACAACTACGAAAGGCAAATTTCTATATCTTGCATCTACAGAATATGAGAATCTACCGTGCAATCAGCTAATCAACAGTAACCTCCCCAACTTGGCTCGAAGACATATATCACGACACACTCAATTTCTCATAACACTTTTACTCTAATGCTGCCACAATACCATAATGAGATTAAAATCAAGTTATTCACAAGTTGTGAAAACACGAATCATCTAGTACTGTAATCCTTAGCAAATTTTGCATTCATCCCCACATCAGTTGAGTCCACTCTCTTAAGCGACCCGAATTTTCAAATTTCAACACGTACTTTTCAATTACACATGATATATTCTAACATACACATAAGGATCATACCACTTAAGAACACTCCGTAGGAGAAAATCCACCTGTTTTGCCTCAATTTAGTATTTCAACATACCTTCCACCGTCATGCATATTACACGGTAATTTAGTCTTCCTGGGTTTGAACTCATACCGCCACATATAATGCACTTCACTCCCCAACTAGGAGACACGATAATATTCTTCATGCACCCATAACTTGGGCTAAACATAAAATCACAATAGGAATCGAACACTTAACAGTTCATCTATTATTCAGCAGACTTCCTCGTCGCTACCAAGTCATATAAATACATATCGCAGTACTAACATACTCATCACATGGATATCCAACCTCCATTATGGCTAATAGGGATAAAATCAAACATTTATGTTCAAAAACACTTGCTCACACAATCAGCACCTTGGTGCTCAAACCATAGGCAAGGATCCGGCCCAAGTCCCCCAGACTAGCCCAACATAAAATTACGGAGATTATATCTCTCCCCTTGATTGGGGAATCACAAGCCATCAAGGCACATCTGATACTTAGAGCTCATGCGCGCATACAAACGCGTAGAAGGAATTTCAAGAGTTTCTTTTCAAGCTGAATCAAGGACACATGGTAAGAATTCAAGAATTGAAGTTTCCTAAAGGTTCTGCAGCCTCTCGAGGATAAATACAGATGTCTCCGTATCAATCCGTGAGACTCTACTAAACATGCTCATAACTCGTGAGACCTAGTAACCTAGGCTCTGATACCAACTTGTCACGACCCAACTCCCAAACCCGGTCATGATGGCGTCTCTCGTGAAGACAAGGCCTACCAAAAGAACATCAACACCTATTTATTGTTCAATTAGCATGAATAAGTCTAAAATATTAATAAAATCACCATAAGAGCGGAATAAAAGTGATAAACAGGGAACCATCCCGACATAGCCCGAAATTGGGGTGTCATAAGTCAAAAGCTACTACAGAGTTTACTAAAATTCTACAAAGTCTGGAACTAGGAACAAAGTCTAAAGAAAATGTAAATACAGAAGATAAGGGAGAAAACGGGGTTGTGGATGTCGACAACAACCTCATCACTCCCAGTCTGCCTGGTTTGGAAGGAATGAGCGCTCGGGACGAACTCTGCTATGCCTGTATCTGCACACATTATGCATGGAGTAATGTAAGTACTCCGACCAAGTGAGTAATAAAAATAAATAATGACTGGGGGCATAAAAATTCCATAAAGGCATAAATAACGCTATCTCAAGAAGTAAAATCAGTTAAGTAGTAAATCAGTAAAGTATCAAAAATTCTCTTTTAAAATAGTTAAAGAAAGATATTCTCAACCAGTAAGCAATAATCAAAAACCTGCCCCTCGGGTGCAATGTCAAGCTCTCAATACAGTATCAGCCACGCGGTATCGGTATCAGTCACATAGTACAGCATCAGCCCCTTTGGCTCACTCTCAAATCACATGGGTACTCGCGTTCACTTTGCGGGTGTAGACTGCGGAGGGGCTCCTACAGCCCAAGTGCTATATCATCATAAGGCCTGAAAGCATGTACGTATAAACATAGAGACCTGAAAACCTTCTCACAATACACTCGAGGCTTGGAAGCCTCCTCACATATCAGTCGAGGCCTGGAAGCCTCCTCATATATCACTCGAGGCCTGGAAACCTCCTCACATATCACTCGAGGCCTGAAATACTCCTCACATCACTCAACATATCCTAACATATGGCCCTCGGTCTCAATCAGTCCAAAAATAATCATATCCCCCTCAGGAATCAGTAAAAAACAATAATGCTCACCTCAAACTCTAGTTCAAATATCAGTTAAAACTCAACGTTGAGTAAAAATATAGCTGAGTTCATGAAACAGTGTAATTCAAATGGACTGAGTTCAAATAATATTTCAAATAGTGAGGAAAAATAGTGATGATAGCGCACAAGGAGCCCCAAGTATGGCAATAAGCCCAAGTCATAGTAAAAAACAACAAGTCATAGTCAAATAGGCGGTAAAGTATCATTCGGACCTGACCAAGTCACAATCCCCAATAATAAATTACGTCGTGCTCGTCATTGAACGCGTGTCTTATCTCAACATAGCACCACATTGTGCAAATCCGAGCTTTCAAACCCTCAAGACATCATTTAAAATCATTACTCACCTCTAGTCTAGCTCGCTTTGCCTTTTTCTCTCGAATCGACCTTCTCGTACATCGAATCTGATCAAAACCACAAGAAATATGTCACAATAGGCTAAGGGAACATAACACAGTTGAAAAGACTCGAAAATATTGAAAATCATAAAATTGGCAAAACCCGAGCCCCCGGCCCACTGCTCGAGAAATTAGAAAATTCTCATCATCGGATTCCTTATCCCCCCACGAGTCTATACATATAAAACTTACCAAAATCCGAGCCCAAATGCTCCCTCAAACCTCAGATTTGTTTTTCTTTTAAGTTCAAGCCCTAACCTCCATCTTTTTACCTCTAATTCCTTGATTTTTCACCCTTAATTCATGTAATAACATATTAGATTTATGTTTTAGGCTCAGTACTCTTTACCTCAATAAAGTCCCTTGATTACCTCTCCAAAAATTGCACAATAACCTCCAAGTCCGAAGTGAAAATGTTAAGTTCTTTTAAAAATTCGCGAAGATGGAATTAAATATCTTTAACCAGGATTTTCTGCTTCCGCAATAAAAATTGTCTCTTCTGCGACTCCGCTTCTGCGGATTTTCTTCCGCTTCTGCGGTTTCTCTCCTTTTGCCCAGGACCGCTTCTGCGGTCCATTTTTTACACAAGCGAGATTGCTTCTGCGGTCCTTACATTTGCTTCTGTGGAAGCTGCCTCGAGTCCAAGACTCGTGCCACGACCCTAGTTCACCAATTGTGAACATGTCGTGATGGCACCCAGTCCCCACGACTAGGTAAGCCTAACACGTTGCGGAATCCATAAATTTTAAACACTTAAATAGGAAATAGCGAAAAATAACATAAAAGATATGTAATCCGTGCCGCTTGGCACATACATCCGTCACAAAATAAATAAAACACTACCAAGATCCGGAACCCCACGGTAACACAGACTAAAAGAGAAATACAACTGGGGCTCTATGTATAAAGAGTTTCTAACAACGAAATGAGGAAAAATGTCAACTAGAAATACTAGAATAGAAGGGAAGCCTCCGGATCCGCGGACGTAGCAGATCATACCTCGAAGTCTCCCAGAAAGCTGCAGAATCACCTAGTACGAGCCTCCTCTGATGTACCTGGATCTGCACAACAAAAGTGTGCAGAAGAGTAGCATGAGTACACCACGGCGGTACTCGGTAAGTGCCAAGCCTAACCTCGATGGAGTAGTGACGAGGAAGGTCAGGGCCCTACTGAGAAACAATAATAATATGATGATAACAAAATAAACCGTTTAACAGATAACAACAAAATTTCCAAAATAACAACATTTACTGAAACCGTCTACAATCAAGCTAATAACAAATAACCAACTCAATAAACAAGTCCAGGATCTGTGGGAATTGAACCCACAGTCCCATTCTCAGTACCTCTGGGTCTCCGGGAATCGAACCCGCAACCCATGTCTCAATAGTATCTCAATAGCTCAGGATCTCCGGGAATCGAACCCGCAGTCCTTACCAATAATCAATAAATCTCAGGATCTCGGGAATCGAACCCGTAGTCCACATTTCAATAAATCTCGGGATCTCGGGAATCGAACCCGTAGTCCACATTTCAATAAATCTCAGGATCTCGGGAATCGAACCCGTAGTCCACATTTCAATAAATCTCAGGATCTCGGGAATCGAACCCGTAGTCCACATTTCAATAAATCTCAGGATCTCGGGAATCGAACCCGTAGTCCACATTTCAATAAATCTCAGGATCTCGGGAATCGAACCCGTAGTCCCTACCAATATCACTCCGGGTCTCTGGGAATCGAACCCACAGCCCTGGGTCTCCGGGAATCGAACCCGCAGTCCACAAGCACAACAATTAAAGGAATACACAGAGAGAATAAATTATGCTTAACTATAACTTCACCGAAAAATAGTGCCAATAATTATCAAGGAGTTCAAATAAGGCAATTAGGCAACTAAATAGTTAAGGGCTACCTAATCATGTTTTTCTATCCACTACCGGTAAAACATCAAATTAACAGCCAAAGACAGAAATACCGCTCATCGAACATTTTTAATAAATACGTGTTCAACAACCAGCGCATGTACACGCCCGTCACCTCGCGTACAAGGCATTAAAACTATCACATAATATCCTAAGGGTGAAAATTCCCCCACACGAGGTTAGACAAGCCACTTACCTCAATTCCGGTACAATACCGCTAAGCAATAACCCTCTTGCCACGAATGTCGGCCTCCACAAGTGTAGAATCTGATAAAAATCAATAGAATCACATCAAAATAGGCCAATTGGGCATTACCCAATCAAATTAACTCAAAATACACCAAAACCCACAAGTTGCCAAAATCCGACTTCCGGTACGCTTATCGAAAAATCACGAAAATTATATATTCGTTTTCCTTATCTCAATACGAGTCCGTGCATATAAAATTTATCGAAATCGGACTCCGTTTGCCCATTCAAATCAAAGATTTTCTAACATTTAGGCCTAGGGCTCAAACCCACCTTTAATCTTCCAATTTCAGTGAAATAATCACGGATTTCATGATAAACCAACGAATTAAGGTCAAGAAACTTACCCCCGATGATTTCCCGATGATATCCCAACGTTTTCCCTTTCAAAAACCTCTCTTGGAGCTCAAAAATGGCGTTTTTGTGTATGGGGGTCGCGGGTGTTATGTTCTGAACTTAAGCTCACTGCCAGACATTTTCCTTCATCGCGTTCGCGTGGCCCGTCACGCGTTCGCGATGCTCTAACCCATTTACCCTTCGCGTTCGCGTGACGCCACTCGCGTCCGCGATGCACAGCCGGCTAAACCTTCGCGAACGCGGCGCTAGTCCACGCGTTCGCGATGACCTTATTTCCCATCCAACCCGCCTTGCTCTTCGCGAACGCGACACAGGGATCGCGAACGCGGTGCCTCCCCTTCTTCCACTACGCGAACGCGACGCCTTGGACGCGAACGCGATGCTCTGCAGCACCCGGCCTACGCGAACGCGAACAAGGCCCTCGCGAACGCGATGGCTTAAATCTTGCCCAGTGATCTGCAGTTTTTCTGCAGACTTTACATGATCCAAAGTGCCGGATGATGGTCCGAATTCATCCCGAGGCCTCCGGGACCCCAACGAAAACCACCAACATACTCCAAAACACGATACGAACTTATTCCAATCATAAAAACACGTCTAACAACATCAAAACCCATAAATCACATCGATTCAAGCCTAAGTTTCTTAAAACTTTCCGAATTGCATATTTGATCAAAAACCCGACCAAACGACGTCCGAATGACCTGAAAATTTGCGGACATATCCAAAATCACATAACGAAGCTACAGAAATTGTCGGAATTCCATTCCGACCCCGGATCAAAATCTCACCTATCGATCGGATTCGCCAAAATTTCAACCTTCGGCATTTCAAGCCTAATTGAGCTACGGACCTCCAAAATACCTTCCGAACGCGCTCCTAACCCCGAAATCACCTAACGGAGCTAATGGAACCATCGGATTTCCGTTCCGAGATCGTCTTAACACTGTTCCGGCTATGGGCCATTTTCTAGTTTCAAAGCTCTTATTTGGGGACTAAGTGTCCCAAAATGCTCAAATTTTTGGAACCGACTCTCCCGGCAACCCACAATAGCAGAAATGGGCTTTGGGGAACAGTTAAATTAGGGATAGGGGCGTAATTTCCTAAAACGACCGGTCGGGTCGTTACATCTTCCCACACTTAAAGATTCGTTCGTCCTCGAACGAGCATAGAAAAACATACCTGGAGTAGTGAAAGAGATGAGGGTACTGGCTGCGCATATCCTGCTCGGTCTCCCAAGTCGCCTCCTCGACCGGCCGACCCCGCCACCGAACCTTTGCTGAAGCGATTTTCTTTGACATTAGCTTCCTGACTTGCCTGTCTAGAATGGCTACTGGCTCCTCAACGTAAGACAGATCCTCGTCTAGCTGAACAGAAGTGAAATCCAACATATGCAACGGGTCACCATGGTATATCCGGAGCATAGAGACATGAAATACGGGGTGGACTCCGGCTAGGTTGGGAGGTAAGGCCAACTCATATGCAACCTCTCCAACACGCCTCAAAATCTCAAAAGGGCCAATAAATCTAGGACTCGACTTCCCTTTCTTCCCAAACCTCATAACACCCTTCATGGGCGAGACTCGACGCAGAACCCGCTCACCCACCATAAAAGCCACATCGCGAACCTTCTTGTCCGCATAACTCTTCTGTCTAGACTGGGCCGCACGAAGTCTGTCCTGAATCACCTTGACCTTGTCCATAGCCTCCTGAACCATATCAGTACCTAGTAACCTGGCCTCGCCCGGCTCAAACCAACCCACGGGAGACCTGCACCTCCTACCATATAGGGCCTCGTACGGTGCCATCTGAATACTAGATTGGTAGCTGTTGTTATAAGCAAACTCCGCCAGTGGCAAGAAGTGATCCCATGCACCTCCAAACTCAATCACGCACGCACGGAGCATATCCTCCAAAATCTGAATAGTGCGCTCGGACTGCCCATCAGTCTGGGGGTGAAATGCTGTGCTCAGCTCCACCCGAGTACCTAACTCCTGCTGTACAGCTCTCCAGAACCGTGAAGTGAACTGAGTGCCTCTATCTGAAATGATGGAAACTGGAATACCATGCAGCCGAACTATCTCCTTGATATAGATCTCCGCCGGTCGCTCCGATGAATAAGTAGTGCTCACCGGTATAAAATGGGCGGACTTGGTCAGCCGATCCACAATAACCCAAATGGAATCAAACTTCCTAACAGTCCGTGGAAGCCCGGATACGAAGTCCATGGTGATGCGCTCCCATTTCCACTCTGGAATCTCAATCCGCTGCATCAATCCACCCGGGCGCTGATGCTCATACTTCACCTGCTGGCAGTTGAGGCATCTAGAAACGTAATCAACTATATCCCTCTTCATCCGCCTCCACCAGTAATGCTGTTTCAAGTCCTGATACATCTTCGCGGCACCCGGATGGATGGAATACCGCGAACTATGGGCCTCTGCTAGAATCGGCTCTCGAAGATCATCTACATTGGGCACACAGATACGCCCCCTGCATCCTCATAACTCCATCATCCCCGATGGTAACATCTCGAGCATCACCACGCCGAACTCTATCCCGAAGGACAAGCAAATGAGGGTCGTCGAACTGACGCTCCCTGATGCGGTCAAATAGAGAAGACCGAGAAACCACACAAGCTAGAACCCGGCTGGGCTCCGAAAGGTCCAGTCTAACCAACTGCCTGGCCAAAGCCTGAACATCCATCGCCATAGGCCTCTCTGAAGCTGGTAGATATGCCAAACTCCCCAAACTCTCTGCCCGACGACTCAAGGCATGAGCAACCACATTAGCCTTGCCCGGATGATAGAGAATAGTAATATCATAGTCCTTCCAGTAGTTCCAACCATCTCCTCTGACGCATATTCAGGTCCTTCTGCCTAAGCAAGTGTTGCAAGCTCCGGTGATCAGTGTAGATCTCAGAAGGAACCCCATATAAATAATGACGCCAAATTTTCAAGGCGTGAACAATGGCAGCTAGCTCCAAATCATGAACAGGATAATTCTTCTCATGCACCTTCGGCTGTCTCGACGCGTAGGCAATCACCCTACCGTCCTGCATCAATACCGCACTGAGTCCAACTCGTGAGGCATCACAATATACAGTATAGGACCCCGTACCTGTAGGCAACATCAATATAGGGGCCGAAGTCAAAGCTGTCTTGAGCTTCTGAAAGCTCGCCTCACACTCGTCTGTCCACTGAAAAGGGGCACCCTTTCGGGTCAATCTAGTCATAGGTGCTGCAATCGAAGAGAACCCCTCTACAAAACGACGGTAATAGCCCGCCAAACCAAGGAAACTGCGAATCTCAGTAGCGGAGGAGGGTCTGGGCCAACTCTGCACGGCCTCCACCTTCCTCGGATCTACTCGAATACCATCACTCGACACCACGTGGCCCAAAAATGCCACAGAACTCAACCAAAATTCACATTTAGAGAACTTGGCATAAAGTTGCTTCTCCCTCAGGATCTGAAGCACTATCCTCAAATGCTGCTCGTGCTCTTCCCGGCTCCGAGAATATACTAGAATATCATCAATGAAGACAATCACGAACGAGTCCAGATAAGGCCTGAACACACTGTGCATCAAGTGCATAAATGCTGCTGGGGCATTAGTCAACCCAAAAGACATCACGAGGAACTCATAGTGACCATACCGGGTCCTGAAGGCAGTCTTCGGGATATCTGGCTCCCGAATCTTCAGCTGGTGATACCCGGAGCGCAAATCAATCTTAGAAAACACATGTGCGCCCTGTAACTGGTCAAATAAATCATCAATACGGGGCAAAGGATACCGGTTCTTCACTGTAACCTTATTCAGCCGACGATAGTCAATACACATACGCATAGAACCGTCCTTTTTCTTCACAAACAATACATGAGCACCCCAAGGCGAAACACTGGGTCGAATAAAACCCTTGCCCAATAACTCCTGTAACTGATCCTTCAACTCCTTTAACTCAGGAGGAGCCATACGGTACGGTGGAATAGAAATGGGCCGAGTGCCCGGCAACAAGTCAATAGCAAAGTCAATATCTCTGTCGGGCGGCATGCCCGGAAGATCAGCTGGAAATACATCAGCAAAGTCACGTACCACAGGAACAGAATCAATAGAGGGAGGGTCAATACGGACGTCCCGCACATAGGCAAGATAAGCAGCACACCCCTTCTCAACCATACGCTGAGCTCTGAGAAAAGAAATAACACGGCTAGGGGTGTGATCTAGAGTACCACTCCACTCAATACGTGGAATGCCCGGCATAGCCAGCGGCACGGTCTTGGAGTGACAATCAAGAATAGCATAATGGGGAGACAACCAGTCCATGCCCAGAATAATATCAAAATCGACCATCCCAAGCAGCAATAGATCCGCTCTGGTCTCAAAATCACAAATGGTAACCAAACACGACCGATATACGCGGTCCACTACCAAAGAATCACCCACCGGAGTGGAAACATAAATGGGGGCACTCAAAGAATCCCGAGGCACACCCGGATGAGAAGCAAAGTAAGAAGACACATATGAAAAAGTGGAACCGAGGGTCGAATAGAACCGATGCCTCCCCGTGACTAACCGGAATAATACTTGTGTAACAGAGTCGGATGCAACAGCCGCGGCCCGATCGGGAATAGCATAGAATCCGGCTCGTCCCCCTCTCGAGGGCGGCCTCTGGAACCCCGACCCCCGCCCCTGGATGACTGGGCAGGTGGAGTGGCAGCTGGGGCTGGAATGATAGCCTGCCGGCCCTGAGAACCACGCGAATGCTGTGATGACTGATGAGGGGCTCCTCTCCTGCGCCTGGGGCACTCCCTAACCGGGTGGCGAGTATCCCCGCACTCAAAACAAGCTCCGGGAGGACGCGGTGGCCGTGATCGACCGGCCTCACCCCCACTAGTCCGACCCCCGGAAGTACCCCGCGCGGAGGTGCACCGGAAACCGGGGAGCATAATAAGGCTCCCGAGGTCTAGGAAGACCTGGAGTACCACCGGCCGCGGGCAATGCTGAGTGAATTGGACGACCGGAATATCCCCCGCCAAAACGACCGGCTGCCTGAAGTGCGGGCACCGGAGAAATGGCCCGACTCACGAGACCTCTTGGCCTCTCTATCTCCACGCTCTCTAGGGAGCATACTCTCGATCCTCCTGGCAATGCTAACTGCCTGCTGATAAGATATATCTGTCTCCAACTCTCTGGCCATGCTGGATCGGATAGGCGGAATCAGGCCCTCAATAAATCTCCGCACTTTCTCCCGAACCGTGGCTACCAAGGCCGGTGCATGCCTGGCCAGACGGGTGAAACTGATAGCATACTCCGATACGGACATGGAGCCCTGTCGCAACCGCTCAAACTCCGAGCGCCAAGAATCCCTAAGGCTCTGTGGAACAAACTCCCTCAAAAATAGATCCGAAAACTGCGTCCAAGTCAATGAAGCAGACTCCTCTGGACTATCCAACTCATACGTGCGCCACCAATCATAAGCGGCCCCACGAAACTGAAAAGCAGTGAAGGAAACCCCGCCGGTCTCCACAATCCCCATAGTACGAAGAATACGATGACACTCCTCGAGAAAACCCAATGCATCATCTGAAGCCAAACCACTGAACACTAGGGGTCATATTTCTTGAACCTCTCCAATCTACGCTGCTCGTCCTCAAAGGCAGTCGGTCCACCTCTGGGCTGTGCTGGGGCGGCAGGAGGCATAACCAAAACCTCTAGAACCTGTCCCACTGGCACACGCTGCTCCGGTGTAACGGCTACGGGAGTCTGGGCCCCTCCCCCGGCCTGAGATGTAGCTGCAACAAGAGGAAGCAATCCTGCCTGGGCCAAAGTGGTATACATACTCATGAACTGAGCCAGGGTCTCCTGTAGTGCTGGAGTAGTAGCAGCTGTAGTCGGTGTACCAGGTGCCTGCTCCAACCTGGTCTACCTGTGGCACCTCAGCAGCAGCACGCGCGGGTGCTGTGGCTGCACCTCAGGCGCGTCCTCGTCCTCTACCTCGGCCCCGGCCTCCGACGGCGGCAACAGGGGGCGCGGGTACCTGATCATCGCGAGTAGATCGTGTCCTCACCATCTGTGAGAGAATAGAAAGCAATAGTTTAGATTTTTGATGCCAAAAATGTCGCACGACAAGGAATCCAAAAGAAATGAAGAGTTTCCTAAACAGTTACATAGCCCCTCGTAGATAAATACAGACGTCTCTGTATCGATCAGCGAGACTCTAAGTAACCGGTCCGTGTCCCGTGACTCCTATGAACCTAGAGCTCTGATACCAACTTGTCACGACCCTAGTTCACCAATTGTGAACATGTCGTGATGGCACCCAGTCCCCACGACTAGGTAAGCCTAACACGTTGCGGAATCCATAAATTTTAAACACTTAAATAGGAAATAGCGAAAAATAACATAAAAGATATGTAATCCGTGCCGCTTGGCACATACATCCGTCACAAAATAAATAAAACACTACCAAGATCCGGAACCCCACGGTAACACAGACTAAAAGAGAAATACAACTGGGGCTCTATGTATAAAGAGTTTCTAACAACGAAATGAGGAAAAATGTCAACTAGAAATACTAGAATAGAAGGGAAGCCTCCGGATCCGCGGACGTAGCAGATCATACCTCGAAGTCTCCCAGAAAGCTGCAGAATCACCTAGTACGAGCCTCCTCTGATGTACCTGGATCTGCACAACAAAAGTGTGCAGAAGAGTAGCATGAGTACACCACGGCGGTACTCGGTAAGTGCCAAGCCTAACCTCGATGGAGTAGTGACGAGGAAGGTCAGGGCCCTACTGAGAAACAATAATAATATGATGATAACAAAATAAACAGTTTAACAGATAACAACAAAATTTCCAAAATAACAACATTTACTGAAACTGTCTACAATCAAGCTAATAACAAATAACCAACTCAAATAAACAAATCCAGGATCTGTGGGAATTGAACCCACAGTCCCATTCTCAGTACCCCTGGGTCTCCGGGAATCGAACCCGCAGCCCATGTCTCAATAATATCTCAATAGCTCAGGATCTCCGGGAATCGAACCCGCAGTCCTTACCAATAATCAATAAATCTCAGGATCTCGGGAATCGAACCCGTAGTCCACATTTCAATAAATCTCAGGATCTCGGGAATCGAACCCGTAGTCCACATTTCAATAAATCTCAGGATCTCGGGAATCGAACCCGTAGTCCACATTTCAATAAATCTCAGGATCTCGGGAATCGAACCCGTAGTCCACATTTCAATAAATCTCAGGATCTCGGGAATCGAACCCGCAGTCCCTACCAATATCACTCCGGGTCTCTGGGAATCGAACCCATAGCCGTGGGTCTCCGGGAATTGAACCCGCAGTCCACAAACACAATAAATAAAGGAATACACGGAGAGAATAAATTATGCTTAACTATAACTTCACCGAAAAATAGTGCCAATAATTATCAAGGAGTTCAAATAAGGCAATTAGGCAACTAAATAGTTAAGGGCTACCTAATCATGTTTTTCTATCCACTACCGGTAAAACATCAAATTAACAGCCAAAGACAGAAATACCGCTCATCGAACATTTTTAATAAATACGTGTTCAACAACCAGCGCATGTACACGCCCGTCACCTCGCGTACAAGGCATTAAAACTATCACATAATATCCTAAGGGTGAAAATTCCCCCACACGAGGTTAGACAAGCCACTTACCTCAATTCCGGTACAATACCGCTAAGCAATAACCCTCTTGCCACGAATGTCGGCCTCCACAAGTGTAGAATCTGATAAAAATCAATAGAATCACATCAAAATAGGCCAATTGGGCATTACCCAATCAAATTAACTCAAAATACACCAAAACCCACAAGTTGCCAAAACCCGACTTCCGGTACGCTTATCGAAAAATCACGAAAATTATATATTCGTTTTCCTTATCTCAATACGAGTCCGTGCATATAAAATTTATCGAAATCGGACTCCGTTTGCCCATTCAAATCAAAGATTTTCTAACATTTAGGCCTAGGGCTCAAACCCACCTTTAATCTTCCAATTTCAGTGAAATAATCACGGATTTCATGATAAACCAACGAATTAAGGTCAAGAAACTTACCCCCGATGATTTCCCGATGATATCCCAACGTTTTCCCTTTCAAAAACCTCTCTTGGAGCTCAAAAATGGCGTTTTTGTGTATGGGGGTCGCGGGTGTTATGTTCTGAACTTAAGCTCACCGCCAGACATTTTCCTTCATCGCGTTCGCGTGGCCCTGTCACGCGTTCGCGATGCTCTAACCCATTTACCCTTCGCGTTCGCGTGACGCCGCTCGCGTCCGCGATGCACAGCCGGCTAAACCTTCGCGAACGCGGCGCTAGTCCACGCGTTCGCGATGACCTTATTTCCCATCCAACTCGCCTTGCTCTTCGCGAACGCGACACAGGGATCGCGAACGCGGTGCCTCCCCTCCTTCCACTACGCGAACGCGACGCCTTGGACGCGAACGCGATGCTCTGCAGCACCCAGCCTACGCGAACGCGAACAAGGCCCTCGCGAACGCGATGGCTTAAATCTTGCCCAGTGATCTGCAGTTTTTCTGCAGATTTTTCATGCCCCAAAGTGCCGGATGATGGTCCGAATTCATCCCGAGGCCTCCGGGACCCCAACGAAAACCACCAACATACTCCAAAACACGATACGAACTTATTCCAATCATAAAAACACGTCTAACAACATCAAAACCCATAAATCACATCGATTCAAGCCTAAGTTTCTTAAAACTTTCCGAATTGCATATTTGATCAAAAACCCGACCAAACGACGTCCGAATGACCTGAAAATTTGCGGACATATCCAAAATCACATAACGAAGCTACAGAAATTGTCGGAATTCCATTCCGACCCCCGGATCAAAATCTCACCTATCGATCGGATTCGCCAAAATTTCAACCTTCGGCATTTCAAGCCTAATTGAGCTACGGACCTCCAAAATACCTTCCGAACGCGCTCCTAACCCCGAAATCACCTAACGGAGCTAATGGAACCATCGGATTTCCGTTCCGAGATCGTCTTAACACTGTTCCGGCTATGGGCCATTTTCTAGTTTCAAAGCTCTTATTTGGGGACTAAGTGTCCCAAAATGCTCAAATTTTTGGAACCGACTCTCCCGGCAACCCACAATAGCAGAAATGGGCTTTGGGGAACAGTTAAATTAGGGATAGGGGCGTAATTTCCTAAAACGACCGGTCGGGTCGTTACACATAATCAACAATATACAAGGATCAAAGTCCAATTAAACTAAAAAAAACTTAATAGAACTCAATAATTAATTGAACTACAAATTAAATATAACAATACTACAATCAAATAAACATCCAAGTGATTAACTACACATTCTTATGTTAAAAACTTAAACAAAATAAATAAACAAGTTTCATGAATAATCTGGAATCATGATGAACAACAAATCAAGAAGATAATCCAGCCAACATACAATAATTTCGGATCTGAAAATACTAACAAAGTATGGACAAGAACAAAAATTGAAATCGACTAACCGGATCGAAACAACGATCATGAGACCAACTTCATTATATATATGTATATACATACATATATATACAAGCAGAAAAAGAAAAAGAACATAAGGAACAAGAAAACGTATAAGGGGATAAGGAAAAAGAAAACGTAGGAGGGGAGGGCTGGCTCCCGGATTGCTGCCTGGTGGTTGTTCATAGGAGGCATTCCGGCGGGTGTTGTTGGAGGGTTGTTGGTGTGTAGGTTAAAGTGAAGAAGAGGAAAAGGGGGTGGTGTGTAAGGGTTGTGGCGGCTAGGGTTTTGTGGAGCGTATAATGGCTGGTCTCTACTGAGACCAAAGCCTTATATACTCGGAGCCTTAAAGGTGATCCTGGCCGTTGGATCTCTGATGATCAACGGTCAGGGCTTGGCCTAATCAAACGATGCCGTATTGACCCACATGAGGCCACAGGTCTCCTCCGTAGGATCATCTGGATTGGACGGTTGAGATCAAGTCTCTCATACTAATTAATTAATATTCTCAGCCGTTGGATCTAAGGAAGTGAACTGCTGAGATTCTATCAATTTAAATACGTGGACTGGATCTTTTGGGCTAAAATATTAGGCCACAATTCAGACTTAATCTTGTCCTAGTTCTTATTATGCTTGTATATTTTCTTTGTATTTTAATTATTTTAAACCAATTTTTTTTTGTATATTTTATTTTTGTATTTTATTTATTCTACTATTTAAAATACTTAATTTCCTACCTTCACTAATTTTTGGCATTTTTTTTGGAATTTTCTACTATTTTTTTATTTTCCGCTATTAAAGCTATATTATTTTTTTTCTTTTCTTTTAAAACTAATTAATAAAAAATACAAGTATTTCTCCTATATTTTTTGATTTTCTAATTTTTTATATTATTCAAACACACAAAATGTATCTAATTCCAAATAAATCATGCAATTACACTCAAAAAATATTATTTATTTAATTTTGGAATTTATTTGCTTAGTGCAAAAATCACGTGCTCACAGCCATCTCCAATGAATGAAGGGCTACGACCATATTTTATGAAAGGCTACGGCCATAATGAATGAAAGGCTACGGCCATGATGCATAAAAGGCTACAGCCTCCTCCAGATGAAACAAATGGCTAAAGCCTAAAACGTCCAAAGGAGAAGGCTACGACCTCCTCCAAACGAAACAAACAAATGGCCAAGGCCTAAAACGTCCAAAGGAGAAGGCTACGACCTCCTCCAGCCGAAACAAATGGCTAAGACCTAAAACATCTAAAGGAGAATGTTACGGCCTCCTCCAGACGAAACAAATGGCTAAGGCCTAAAACATCTAAAGGAGAAGGCTACGGCCTCCTCCAGGAGAAACGGAAGCCTAAGGCATTAACAACTAAAAGATAATGGTACGGTCTCTCCGAGGCAAAACGAAAGGTCGAGAGGACGGCCGCGCAAGACGTATAAGCCCGACCTCGCCCAAACTGGGACTCAGGCTAAGTGCCTTCGACGTCAAAGTATGGGTTCGCCCCAGTTCAAGAATGAATTCGGGCAAAGGGGCCTTCGCCATACAAATTGGAGACTAAGGTCGACCTCGACAGTACGGAAGTAAAAACAAAGAAGGAAGATTAGAGAAACTAACAAAAAAGGTTTCTTTATTGAAATATGATTATACGTTTACAAAGGGGGGAGGCTACAAATTACAAGTATACATAAGCCCTATTCAACTACCAAAGCCTCCGCCGTCTCCTTTAGCCCCATCAGCATCGTCCTCTCCATCATCCCGGAATATCCTCTCGATCCAGGACCCGGTGCCCAGCTGATCCGCATCAGCAAAGGAGCCACTCGTCTGAACTGGGGAATCAGGGTCGTAGCCACATGCTTCACGAGCTGTCCTGACCAGACGGTGCTGCTCGTCGACTTCCGCCTCGGTAGCTCTGCCAGCGGCCTGCAGCTCTTCGAACACTGTTCGCCTCGCCTCGGCATACACCAACATATCCTAGGCTTCGCGAGGCACGTCTCCAACTGGGCCAACAGCCTCCGCCGCTTGAGCCGATACTACTTGAAGCTCGGCCGATAAGGCGTCGACTTTGGCGCGTAGCTCACTCGCCTCCATTATTGCTACGCGGCCCAAATTCATTTCCCCCTCCCGCTGTTGGAGAAGGCTCTCTAGCTCGGCGTTCCGAGTCACTGCAGTCAGCAGGTTAGCATCCACCTTTTCAATTTGGGCCATCTGCTTGCGCAGCTGTTCTTCCAGCGACTGTACGCTCTCTCGGAGGAGGCGGAAATCCGAGTACCGAGAAAAGCAGTCCGCGAGTGCCTTGTGTTTCTCGCGGGCCTCCTTGTATTTCTTCGACGCCTTCCGAAGGGTAGCTATTTTCTTCCGGTCGCTTCGGCTCTGCCCGACCTCCAGAATAAGAGTCTACAAAAAAGGAGAGAGAAGACAAGTAAAAACCTCAAAATGAAAGAAAAGCAAAATAAATAAATATATCAAGTCATACCTGCGGGGCGGCACCGGCAACTCGGCGAGATAGGTCTCTGTCGCTCACCGACTTCAGCAACTCCGCTTCAGCACCCCCGCACAATAGGGCAAAATCCGTCACGGCCTGCTCACTATCCAGCAGCAGGTTATAACCTGTCGGAATCATAATTCGACAGCTACGACCCGCCTCCAGCGTGCCCACTCCAGCTTGCTCCCGCGGCGGCACATCTGCTGGTTCAGGGGCCACCTCAACGTCTTCTGACGGCGGCACGCCCTCGAGTTCGGAGGTTGGCTCAGAGGCAGTTACCCCCGCACCCGTGGTCTCAGTGGCGGCAGCTGGTATGCTGTCGCCCTTGGCATTTGGAGGAGTGGCATCCACCTCAACCGCACTCAAAACCGCGGCTCTCACCGATCGGATGGCGTCGCCCAGCAAGACCGGCCTCGATTCAGGACGGCGAGTTGCCGCCTTCTTTTGTTTTTGTTCCACGACCTCTCCCTTCCCAAGGAGCAGTCTGCGCCTCTTCCGCTCCGCTGGTTCATCATCCGCGGGAGCGCCCTCTTCAACAGGGAGGGACAAGGGTTCTATGTT
>JASVEL010003623.1:0-80569 GCA_032618575.1 Nicotiana noctiflora
GTTATAATAACAATAACAAAGACAATACAAGTTGATAGTAATGGTAATTAAAGCAGATAAAGGAGACACAAATTTAACTTGGTTCGGTCCAGGAAACCTACGTCCACAAGCAGAGAGAAACAATTTTACTATACCAACAAGAGTACAAAAGAGAGTACAAAATTAGAATAAATACTCTAATTAATCACAAATACCCCAAGAGAATAACCTCACAAGATCACTCCAAAGAAAAAGTTCACACAAGTATTTCTCAACACTCACTCTCTTACAAAATACTCTATAATGAAGAGGAAGACAAAAGCTAGTAGAAATACTTCTACTTTTGCATCTGAAAGTCTGTTTTAAATGAAAGAGATGGCCCTCCTTTTATAGGACCCAAACTTGGGACTCAAGAACTAATAAAAAGAAAAAAAAAATTGATCAACCAATCTCTACCACAATGATACTTTGGCTCCAAGTAAAAAATTGCCAGCCAACTCTTCTTCCAAATAGGCTTATGCCTATATAAATCGGACCCCACTAGCCCAAAAGATTGGTCATATTACAAATCTCCACCTTGACCTAATTTTTGCTGATATAGTAAATTTGCTCAACCTTCTTTGCAAAAGCCCCAATGGGTAAAATCATTCTTCGTAAATGCCAATCAAGTTCACGCAAAGCTTGAACTTGACAACTAAAAGAGGTTTCGTGAACATGTCAACATGATTGTCTCTAGTGTTGATCTTCTGAATAGAGACTTTTCCATCAGCAAAGTTTTCCCGAATATAATGGTACTTGATATTACTATGCTTCTTCCTCTCATGATACATTTGGTCTTTAGTCAAGAGAATGATACTTTGACTATCACAAAAAATGATTATATCACCTTGGTGTAAACTGAGTTCAACAAGGAGACCCTTCAACTACAAGGCTTCTTTGATAGCCTCGGTTACTAACATATATTCTGCTTTGGTAGTAGATAAAGCTACTACATGTTGTAATGTAGCTTTCCAACTGATAACACAACCACCAATGCAAAATACATAGCATGTTAGTGATCTTCTTTTGTCAAGATCACCTGTATAATCTGAGTCTACAAAACCAACTATAATATTAGTATTTCTTCCAAAATCCAAATATGTGTTTGAAGTACCTCGCAAGTATCTGAGAATCAATTTCACAGCCTGCCAATGTGCTTTACCAAGGGAAGCCATATATCAGCTCACCACACTTACTACCTGCGAAATATCTAGGCGTGTGCACACCGTTGAATACGTAATACTACCGACTTCACTGGAATAAGGTATTTGTGCCATATACCTCTCTTCTTCTTCTGACTGCGGTGACTGAGCAGCTGATAACTTAAAATGAGTAGCAAGAAGGGTACTTACTGGTTTAGCATCTTTCATGCCAAACCTCTTGAAGACTTTCTCCAAGTACTTCTTCTGGGTCAGGAATAGCCTGTTGGCTCATCGATCTCATTTGATCTACATGCCAAGGATTTTCTTAGATGCTCTCAAATCTTTCATCTCAAATTCACTTTTTAGTTGACTTATTAAATTGTGAATTTATGTCAAATCCTTAGTAGCAATGAGCATGTCATCAACATATAATAATAGGTATACAAATGAACCATCATTTAACTTCCGAAAGTAAACACAACTATCATACATATTCCTTGAATAACCATGAACCAACCTAAAAGAATCAAACCTTTTGTACCATTATCTTGGAGACTATTCTAACCCGTACAAGGATTTCTTCAACAAACAAACGTGATCTTCTTTTCCTTTAATTTCAAATCTTTCAGGTTGATGCATGTATATTTGTTCCTCAAGTTCTCTATGTAAGAAAGTTGTCTTAACATCAAGTTTTTCTAATTCCAAATCATACATGGAAATTAAGGCAAGCAAGACACGGATAGAGCTATGTTTAACAACAGGTGAGAAAATATCATTAAAATCAACTATTTGTACCTGGCTATATCCCTTTGCAACTAATCGTGCCTTATACCTCGCATCTTCAATCCCCGGAATGCCATTTTTTTTTGAAGACCCACTTGCAACCAACAATTCTCTTTCCTGTTGGTGGCTTCACAAGAGACCAAGTACCATTCTTGTGGACAGACTCAATTTCTTCATTCATCGCAATCAGCCATTTAGCTGAATCAGCACCAGAAACTGCTTCTGAATATTTTAATACAAGTTGATAGTAACGGTAATCAAAGCAGATAAAGGAGGCACAAATTTAACATGGTTCGGTCAAGAAACTTACGTCCACAAACAGAGAGAAGCAATTTTACTATACCAACAAGAGTACAAAAGATAGTACAAAATTAGAATAAATACTCTAATTAGTTACAAATACCCCAAGAGAATAACCTCACAAGATCACTCCAAAGAAAGAGTTCACACAAGTGTTTCTTAACACTCACTCTCTTACAAATACTCTATAATGAAGAGGAAGACAAAAGCTAGTAGAAATACTTCTACTTTTGCATCTGAAGGTCTGTCTTAAATGAAAGAGATGGCCCTCCTTTTATAGGACCCAAACTTGGGATCCAAGAACTAATAAAAAGAAAAAGGAAATTGATCAACCAATCTCTACCACACAATGATACTTTGGCTCCAAGTAAAAATATTGCCCGCCAACTCTTCTTTCAAATAGGCTTATGCCTATAGAAAATGGACCCCACTAGCCCAAAAGATTGGCCATATTATAAATTTCCACCTTGGCCTAATTTTTGCTGATGTCACACCTCTTTTTTACCGCACCCGCGAGGGTGCAAAGAGTTTTTCCAATTAAAGGACAATCGAGACGGGATTTATTTAATTATTTCAGAGTCGCCACTCGGGAGATTTATGGTGTCCCAAGTCACCGGTTAAATCCCGAATCGAGGAAAAGAATGACTCTATTTAACGGTCCGCGAACCAGAAATCCGGATAAGGAATTCTATTAACCCGGGAGAAGGTATTAGGCATTCCCGAATTCCGTGGTTCTAGCACGGTCGCTCAACTGTCGTGTTCGGCTTATCTATCTGCTTTTTACAGTTATGTACTTAGTGCAAATTAATATCCCTTTACCGCTTTTATTATTGATTATGATTTACGAAAGAGAAAGTTGCTTAAAAATATGCTTTCGAATCACGTCACATGAAATGCACCCGGATCCTCGACATATTCTTATTCAACATTTCGGGGTTTGGATTTGGGTCGCATGAAATGCACACCCGTATTTAAGAAGATAGAATTAAAATATGCGCCCGGAGCGATTACTTATTTACACTGTTGAGAAGGACGTGATATTCGCTAAGAAACGACACATCTCGAAATCTAAGTATTTTATATGTACATTTATGAAGGCCTTGCGATTAGTGTAACTATTGGGCGAGGCGCACCTTTAATTCAAATCTAAAGCGAGCTACATCCCACTGTATTTATTTAGGAGCTGATTCCGAACTATTTAAAACTTGTTACGAACCGCACCACATGAGATGCACCTGCGGTTCTTGACACGCTTTATTTACTCTTGTTTGAAATTGGGGTCGGGTCGCATGAAATGCACCCCCGACTCCTTTAACCTAATTACGTCATTCAGTGAATAATAACTCACTAATTCCTACAATATGACAAAATCCTACTCAACCATAACCAATTCAGCAAACATACGGTTAGTTAATTAAGTGAGGAGATTTGAGTCTAGGGTGGCCTATTATATGGGAAGAACTTACTTCGAATCCAACTAATCCTCAAAGAAGCCATTGTCGTATATTTTCGCAAGTTCAAGATATCATTATTCACGGGTGTTCAAATTACCTTATATTTTCTACTTAAACAAATGGCTAATCTCACTTTTAACATGGGGCCTAGTATTAACAGATTTGAGATTACGCACATGAATGGAGAATATAGAGCACAGTTATAGCAGAGTGATTCAGGTTTACATACACATCTAATGATAATGTATCTTTGATCTAGATACATTTTTCATAGCCAACATTAGCAATACACTTGATTAAAGAATAACAGACCATAACCAGTACAAGAACTATAGACATCTATATGTATTCAGCATACTTAAAAGGGAGCTTCAAACTTCATTCTTTTCGAACCAAGACACTACAATGACTGAGATGTGTACCTGGAATATGGAAGAATAAAGAAGAATGAGCAGTGGCAAGGCATGCAACAGTAACAGTAGGTGAACCAGCAGCAACAGGAGAAACAAAACAGTAACAGTAGCCCAGCAAGTAAACATCACAGCAGTATCAAAGGTAATCAGTCTCCACAGCACTTAACACCCAAATCAAAACCCAACAGTGGTAGCCAAACAACACTACCAATAGCAGCCCACAACAAATAATACAATAATCAACACAGCAGCAACCCAGCAGCATACAAACAGTCAACACAGCAGCAACAGTTGCACCACACACGACCAACAACCTCAGCAAACAAGAACAGCCAGCAAATGGCCTTCTCTCACAAACAGCAACAACAAACAGTCACCAAAACTTCAATGAAACAGTACCCAGGATCTATGTGTGTGTGTACTTCTGCCTCACTTCTTCCTAATGTGTATAACTCTCTTTTAGCTCACAAAAAAAACCAGTCCCTCTTCTCTGTAACCCCTGCTCTATATATAACCAAAACAGACCAGCAGAAAGCCACTCAACCCTTGCCCATCCCTCTCTGCCAGCCCACTAACCCCTGTGTTTTCAGCCACTACATTGTGTCTGATCATGGGCTTTTAGAATTAATAACAGGAGACAGCTGGTGGTGCACTCTGCTGTACAACAGGTTCCACCAGCAGTCTTAATGCCTTACCCTTTTCAATTACACCATTCAAGCCTATATCAACAAACACTATATCCAAATCATTATTAATTCAGAATCCAGCATCAATACCAATCAGCTATAATCAATTTGAATTCCTAATTCGAAACATTACAATTCAACTTCAATTCGACAGTAGTTCAAACATGGAATTGATTGGTGTTAACACTAATGTCCTACTGCTCTAAACAAAATTTTATAACTATTCGACGATATTCGTTTAATCGATTATAACACCTAGAATTGATAACACACAATCGACTAGATAAGATTTCGATTCAACAGCATCTCGGATTCCACAATGTCTCGGCAGAGAACAGGGTAATGTAGGAACATGGTTCGACTTTGATAATCGAATCGCATACGCGCACTCAATCACAAATATCATCATACAATCAAACAGAAGCAAATTGGTCGACCAAATAAAAGGGTCTATTGGAGATGAAGAATGAAAACTTAAAACAAAAACAGAACAATGAATGAACAATTAAACCACACAATGAGCCCAACAATATATAAAACAGAAGGAAAAATGAAATACCTTATGAAGACAAACCGAAGTCGAACAAACCCGGGCTTACACGGACTTGAAATTGCATTTTTGAAGTAAACATACTATAATTGAAGTGTTTTTCAAACGAAAAACACTCCAATTAGAGTCTATTGACTCCAAATACTTAAAATCGAACAAAATCCCTAATTTTAGAATTCTAGGGTTCTTGGGGCTCGAATTTGGGGTTTGGGTAGTTCGGGCTTGATTCGAACCAAACTAGGGTTAGTAGGGGTGTGAGGGAGGTGTGAGGAGCACTTGGGATGAGTTTGGGGCGGTTTTGGATGACCGTCAGATTTCGGCGACCTTTGAACGAATATTCGAGACGCTCAAGCAAGATTCGAGCCTAGCGACTGTTGGATCCGTGTAGAGGGGGCTCTGGAGAGTCTACGGTGTTAATTTGGAGTGGTTTGGCCTACCGGAACCGCCGTGAGGCGATTTCCGGTAGGCGGAGGGCGGCGGAGAGGGGCGGAGGCTGTGAAGCCATCTCTGAAGGTTAGAGATGGTCGAGGGTAGGGGGTCTGGAAGGGGGCGGGGTAGGGAATTCAGTATATATGGCGATGATGGTATTTAATCCTGGCCGTTTGATCAAATGAGATCAACGGCCTGGATCCTCTCACTTAACCAAACGACATCGTTTGTGTTTATGCGGGACTAGGTCAGTCCGGACCTGGATCGGGTTACCTGGGACGGGTGAGGATGAATTGATCTCTACCGTTGGATCAAGGTGAATCTACGGTTAAGATTAAAACATTAAAAAAAGGGGGTGAGGCCGGGTGAGCTGGGGCGTGTGGGCTGGGGCGTGTGGGCTGGACGGGTAAGGGGTTTGGGCCAAGTTTTTGGACTAAATTATGGCCCAAGTCTGCTCTTCATACTACATTCCATGATGTATTATATGTATATGTGTATATATATATATGTATATATATATATATATATATATATATATATATATATACTAACCTATAACACAACTAATTTTTACTACAATTATCCCACATAATTACATATCACTTAAATGTAAACCGTATAATTTTGATATTAAACACACTAGAAAAATGCTACACATAATGTATATATTTTTGTATTTTACTAATTTAAATAAATAAACACGCACACACAAAAATGCAAATGTAAGATAAAAATAACACCAAAATCACAAAAATCATGCCCAACCCGGAACTATTTTATTTTGAATTTTTCTGGGAGTACTTCTCAGGTAAGGCAAAAATCACGTGCTCACAGCTGCCCCTCTTTGCGCGGAAACATGAAGAGTTTTCGTGCAAAGATAAGTGAGCGGATACGAGCGATTTTTGCCCGTTCGAGCACTCCGTGTGAAGCATTTCTAAAAAGATCTTGACCGAGCCTTTACTTTAGGAGGCCTCCTACATATCCTGGGCTAAACAGGAATCAGGTCAATGTAGTTCGGGAAGTTCTGGTAGCTGGGACTACCGTGACTGTTGCGATCTCGCTGTTACTGCTGTTACTGCTATCACTGTTGTTGCCACTGCTTAGCTGACCTCCTTGTTACACCGTACTAAACAACAAAAACAAGGAGCTAGACTAAGTTACAGTATTACAAACTCTTATCTATCCTTTTTGACTTGATCTTGTCATGCTCCTTGCCATCCTGCCGGCTCTGATATTTCCTCGCGTGCTTCTTCTCCTCCGACAATTGTTGTCTCGGCCTATCTTGATGGCCGACCTTCGACCATTGGTTCCTTCTTTGTGGTCTTCGAACCATTCTTCTTCGAAATCTGAATCTATCTTTTCTGATCCTTGTCGCCTTCCTTTCGATTATGAACTTGGATTCATGCTGGGGATTTCGTTATGCTCTACCACTTTCCCCAACCAACTTCAACAATAAATCGCCACTCCATTCTTCAGGCGGGCTCCCTGACTTCAGCTACTACGTCAAAATAAAATCGCCACTCCATTCTCCAGTCCCTTCCTTGCGATCTTCGACTTGTTTTCCGTCGAAGTCTGAATCTATCTTTCTGATCCATGTTGCCTTCCCTCTGCTTATGAACTTGGATTTATGCCGGGGATTTCTGTTACGCTCAACCGCTTCAAAATAAATCGTCACTCCATTCTTCAAGCGGGCTCCCCGACTTCAACTACTACTTCAAAATAAAATCGCCACTCCATTCTCCAGGCGGGCTCCCTGACTTCAACTACTATTTCAAAATAAAATCGCCACTCCATTCTCCAGGCGGGCTCCCCGACTTCAACTACTATTTCAAAATAAAATCGCCACTCCATTCTCCGGCGGGCTCCCCGACTTCAACTACTACTTCAAAATTAAATCGCCACTCCATTCTCCAGGGGCGGGCTCCCCGACTTCAACTACAACTTCAAAATTAAATCGCCACTCCATTCTCCGGGCGGGCTCCCCGACTTCAACTACTATTTCAAAATAAAATCGCCACTCCATTCTCCAGGGCGGGCTCCCCGACTTCAACTACTATTTCAAAATAAAATCGCCACTCCATTCTCCAGGCGGGCTCCCGACTTCAACTACTACTTCAAAATTAAATCGCCACTCCATTCTCCAGGCGGGCTCCCCGACTTCAACTACAACTTCAAAATTAAATCGCCACTCCATTCTCCAGGCGGGCTCCCCGACTTCAACTACTATTTCAAAATAAAATCGCCACTCCATTCTCCAGGGGCGGGCTCCCCGACTTCAACTACTATTTCAAAATAAAATCGCCACTCCATTCTCCGGGCGGGCTCCCCGACTTCAATTACTACTTCAAAATAAAATCGCCACTCCATTCTCCAGGTGGGCTCCCCGACTTCAACTACTATTTCAAAATAAAATCGCCACTCCATTCTCCAGGCGGGCTCCCCGACTTCGACTACTACTTCAAAATTAAATCGCCACTCCATTCTCCAGGCGGGCTCCCCGACTTCAACTACTATTTCAAAATAAAATCGCCACTCCATTCTCCAGGCGGGCTCCCTGACTTCAATTACTACTTCAAAATAAAATCTCCACTCCATTCTCCAGGTGGGCTCCCTGACTTCAATTACTACTTCAAAATAAAATCGCCACTCCATTCTCCAGGCGGGCTCCCTGACTTCAACTACTATTTCAAAATAAAATCGCCACTCCGTTCTCCAGGCGGGCTCCCTGACTTCAACTACTACTTCAAATAAAATCGCCACTCCATTCTCCAGGCGGGCTCCCCGACTTCAACTACTATTTCAAAATAAAATCGCCACTCCATTCTCCGGGCGGGCTCCCCGACTTCAATTACTACTTCAAAATAAAATCGCCACTCCATTCTCCGGGCGGGCTCCCCGACTTCAATTACTACTTCAAAATAAAATCGCCACTCCATTCTCCGGGCGGGCTCCCGACTTCAACTACTATTTCAAAATAAAATCGCCACTCCATTCTCCAGGCGGGCTCCCCTGACTTCGACTACTACTTCAAATAAAATCGCCACTCCATTCTTCAGACGGGCTCCCCGACTTCAACTACTATTTCAAAATAAAATCGCCACTCCATTCTCCAAGCGGGCTCCCTGACTTCAATTACTACTTCAAAATAAAATCGCCACTCCATTCTCCGGGCGGGCTCCCCGACTTCAACTACTATTTCAAAATAAAATCGCCACTCCATTCTCCGGCGGGCTCCCTGACTTCGACTACTACTTCAAATAAAATCGCCACTCCATTCTTCAGGCGGGCTCCCCGACTTCAACTACTATTTCAAAATAAAATCGCCACTCCATTCTCCGGGCGGGCTCCCCGACTTCAATTACTACTTCAAAATAAAATCGCCACTCCATTCTCCGGGCGGGCTCCCCGACTTCAATTACTACTTCAAAATAAAATCGCCACTCCATTCTCCAGGCGGGCTCCCTGACTTCAACTACTATTTCAAAATAAAATCGCCACTTCATTCTCCAGGCGGGCTCCCTGACTTCAACTACTACTTCAAAATAAAATCGCCACTCCATTCTTCAGGCGGGCTCCCTGACTTCAACTACAACTCACTGATTTCATCTTATCTTGATTACCTTCCTTTGCCTCTTGTACCCTATCCTTGTTCCTGCATTACCTCTCGGACCACCTTCTCTTCTGAATTATCCTGTCTTGGAATTGCCTTCCCCTGGGTCGTATTACTTTTTCTTCTGGCTGCTGGGGATATTTTGGAACTGTTTACTCGCCTGTTGGGGATGATGCTGCTGAAGAAGTATTCTTTGTTTCCTTCACCCCTCATTCTCTTCCTTCTTCCCATACCTCCTCTGGGACTCACGCTTTTGCCTCCTCGAGCAAATTATGGGATGTAATACTGCTGGGGGAATCTCGAAGCCATTGTTTTATTTTTCCAACAACTGCTGGGGATGATACCAAGCTCAAAGATTACCCCATCGTGTCGTCCGGCCTTTCTCAAAACTATTCTGCTCGGAGCTGGTATTTCCCGAAATCTTGTGTTGCTTTCTACCCTTATCCACCGAGTCTTTGCTTTCAAGAAAATTTTCGCAACAAGAGAAAATTTTCTGCCCCAGTTTGATAAACTTCTGGATGGTATGCTTTTCTGCCAACGAACCCTCTTTTCCTGCTTTAAATCAAAGAAAAATTGTTAGTTTCAAAACGCGGTGAGTGGTCGTGCCACTCTTGTTGGGGCCATTCTCTTTCAGCTGCTTGGCCTCTCTCGAACTTTGAGGACGATGTTGACGTTTGCTGGGGACGATGTTCTTTCCACGAACGGTTTCTCATCTTTCCTTTTATTCCAATCTTTGGTTTGATCCGACTCTTTTTAGCCGGTGATCTGTTGCGTGAAATCATCTTTCGGACGTGCCACATGTGTCCATCATACTCCATAATTCTCGCGAACCTTCCAATCAGCCGGTCGTCCCAATCTTGCTATCGTAACGACTTCTGCCTTATTGCCTCGTTCCACGCCTATTCATTTTCATTATACTGCTTTGGGAGACTTGGTAGTAAGCTTTGAAAAATCAATTTTCGAAAATGAAAGAAAAGAAAAGAATACCGACCGCAAATGACAAAAGAAGAGAAAAACTTTTCTGAACTCAAAAATAGGAAAACTTATCTGAATGTATGACTGATCCAATGGTTATGCCGCGCCTTTGAGATTAAACTACCCAGTCTATTTATGTCAATCACTTTCTGATACCGCGTTCCGCTAGAGGTAAACGGATGTCCAAACCTTGTCTCATGCAGACATCTTGTAACCATCTCGTCCTGTCACCTCACAGTGCCCTTCAAAGGGTTTTCACTAACGAGATTCTCTCATTTCTCTCTATCTCCCGTCGCCTTAAGGTGCCCGTAAAGGTTTTCACCGTAAGACTCTCTCATTTTACTTCTCTCAACTTCCTTCGCCTTAAGGTGCCCGCGAGGGTTTTCACCGTTAAGACTCTCTCATTTACGCTTTCTTTCCTTGCGGCGGGGTATCACCCCTGAGATTCCCTCTAGAGCGTTATCCCCTTTCAGCTTGTGCATCCTGGATTCAATCGAGGGTCGGGATGTCACTCTTGGCTTTCATTCACATGACTTGGCACTTCTCAAATACTGATCGAGAGGTCTTTCTGGTTCTTGATATGGTTTCTGCGCGTGAGGCTGAAGAAAGGGGTTTAGCCTCAACGGTTAGCTTATTACAACTTTCGGAATCCACACTATCTTTCCAACGAAACAATGACTTCTGCCCCAGTTTTGTTGCTTGGGGGATCTTTGATTTTTATTTTATTATGACCGAGCCGTGTGGCGCCTACGTATCCTTCTTGAGGAATCGGGTCGAACGTAGTTCACTTTTTCTTGTGTCTTTTCTTTGTTTCTTTTTCTATTTTGTTACACATCTTCCTTGATGATTCCGAAAGAGGGTATATGAAAGAATAATTAAGGCTCAAATGGGGAAACAAAGGTTAAAGTGTTTGGGTAGTAGAAAAATTGCCTCTGTCATTTCATTCTCCGAAAAATGCCAAATACACGCAAACGAAACCAAACGTTGACAAATGCATTAAAGAATTACACATAATATCTCTTGACTGCATCAGAATTGATAGCCATATCGGTGCATCTTCCCTCAACATCAGTCAGCATAGAGCGCCGTTGGATAATACTCTAGTCACCACAAATGGTCCCCGCCAATTTGGAGCGAACTTGCCTTTCGCTTCGGCCTGATGTGGTAGAACTCTCCTCAGCACATGCTGTCCCACTTCAAATCTCCTGGGACGTACCTTCTTGTTATATGCTCTCGCCATTCTCTTTTGATACAATTGGCCGTGACATACTGCTGTCAATCTCTTTTCATCGATCAAGCTCAATTGCTCTAATCGGGTTTTGACCCACTCGTCGTCATCAATCTCGACTTCAGCGACAATTCGGAGGGATGGGATTTCAACTTCTGTTGGTATTACTGCTTCAGTCCCGTACACCAACAAGTAAGGAGTTGCACCTACCGAAGTCCGGACGGTAGTGCGATAACCCAACAGCGCAAATGGTAACTTTTCATGCCATTGCCTAGACCCTTCTACCATCTTCCTCAATATCTTCTTTATATTCTTGTTTGCTGCCTCAACCGCGCCATTTGCTTTGGGACGATACGGTGTGGAATTTCGGTGTGTGATCTTGAACTGTTGGCAGACCTCCTTCATCAATCCGCTGTTAAGATTGGCACCGTTATCCGTGATGATTATCTTTGGAATTCCAAACCTGCAGATGATGTGGGAGTGTACGAAATCCACCACCGCCTTCTTGGTCACCGATTTGAATGTTTTGGCCTCCACCCACTTGGTAAAATAATCAATCGTTACCAGAATGAACCTATGACCATTGGAAGCCGCAGGCTCAATAGGTCCAATAACATCCATACCCCATGCAACAAACGGCCATGGTGCCGACATTGTATGCAATTCAGTTGGTGGAGAATGAATCAAATCTCCGTGTATCTGACACTGATGGCATCTTTGCACGAAACTTATACAATCACGCTCCATCGTGAGCCAGTAATATCCGGCTCGAAGAATCTTCTTTGCCAATACGTATCCGCTCACGTGTGGTCCACAAACTCCCGAGTGTATATCTGTCATCACTGTTGTGGCTTGATTTGCATCTATACATCTCAACAATCCCAAATCCGGGGTTCTTTTGTACAGCACCCCTCCACTAAGGAAAAATCCGTTCGCCAACCGCCGAATAGCTCGCTTTTGATCTCCAGTTGCTTGCTCTGGGTATACTCCTAACCTGAGGTATTCCTTGACATCATGAAACCACGGCTCACCATCCACCTCTTCCTCTATCACATTACAATAAGCATGTTGATTCCGGACCTGGATATGTAACGGATCGACACGAACCTTGTCCGGGTGATGTAGCATCGACGCTAAAGTAGCCAACGCGTCGGCAACCTCATTATGCATCCTCGGGATGTGCCTGAATTCTACCGATCGAAAGCGTTTGGTCAAATCATGCAAACACTGACGATATGGGATAAGCTTTAGATCTCTGGTTTCCCATTCTCCCTGAATCTGATGTACCAGAAGGTCCGAGTCCCCCAAGACCAAGACGTTCCGTACATCCATGTCCACCGCTAACCGCAACCCCAAGATACATGCCTCGTACTCAGCCATATTATTGGTACAATGAAAACGCAGTTGAGCAGTGACAGGATAATGATGTCCTGTTTCAGAGATAAGCACAGCCCCTACTCCGACTCCTTTTGCGTTCGCCGCTCCATCGAAGAAAAGTTTCCAACCCGGATCCTTGGTTAGTTCTAACCCCTCAATTTGCAATACTTCTTCGTCCGGAAAATACGTCCTCAAAGGTTCGTATTCGTCATCAACAGGATTTTCAGCTAAGTGATCGGCCAATGCTTGTGCTTTCATAGCCGTCCTTGTCACGTATATGATGTCGAACTCCGTAAGTAATATTTGCCATTTTGCCAACCTCCCTGTAGGCATAGGTTTCTGGAAAATATACTTCAACGGATCCAGACGCGAAATGAGGTAAGTGGTGTAAGAAGACAAATAATGTTTCAGCTTTTGGGCTACCCAAGTCAGGGCGCAACATGTCTTTTCTAGATGAGTGTACTTGACCTCGTGGACTGTGAATTTCTTACCGAGGTAGTAAATGGCCCGTTCCTTCCTGCCAGTAAGATCATGCTGCCCCAGCACGCAGCCGAACGAATTCTCCAAGACCGTTAGATAAAGAATCGGGGTCTACCAGGTTCAGGCAGAACTAGTACGGGTGGGTTTGACAGATATCCTTTGATTTGGTCAAACGCTTCCTGACATTCTATCGTCTATTCTATCGCAGCGTCTTTCTTCAACAGACGGAATATGGGCTCACAGGTTGCTGTAAGCTGAGCGATAAACCTGCTAATGTAATTCAACCTTCCCAACAGACTCATTACCTCTGTTTTATTCCTTGGCGGGGGTAGCTCTTGAATGGACTTGATTT
This sequence comes from Nicotiana noctiflora, assembly GCA_032618575.1. NCBI lineage: Eukaryota > Viridiplantae > Streptophyta > Magnoliopsida > Solanales > Solanaceae > Nicotiana > Nicotiana noctiflora. Next base: position 13,798 of record JASVEL010003623.1, read on the forward strand.
TGGATGGGTCCAACTCAATGCCCCGTCGGCTGACGATGAATCCTAGCAACTTTCCTGATGGAACTCCGAATGCGCATTTGGCCGGATTGAGCTTGATGTCGTACCTTCGAAGTCTTTGAAAGAACTTCCGGAGGTCAGCAACATGGTCTTCTTGACGTCTGGATTTTACGATCACATCATCCACGTACACTTCAATTTCCTTGTGTATCATGTCATGGAATACCGTAGTCATCGCCCTCATATATGTTGCCCCCGCATTCTTCAAACCGAACGGCATCACTCGGTAGCAATAAGTTCCCCACGGTGTGATAAAAGCCGTCTTTTCTGCGTCCTCTTCATCCATCAAAATCTGATGATATCCCGCATAACAGTCCACAAAGGATCCGATTTCGCGTCCGGCGCAATTATCAATCAGGATATGGATATTGGGAAGCGGGAAATTATCCTTAGGACTTGCCTTGTTGAGATTGCGATAGTCCACGCATACTCTGATCTTTCCGTCTTTCTTTGGCACCGGTACTACGTTAGCCAACCATTCAGGGTATCGAGTGACACGAATGACTTTCGCCCGCAACTGCTTGGTTACTTCCTCCTTAATCTTCACACTCATCTCCGTCTTGAATTTCCGCAGTTTCTGCTTGACGGGAGGATATGCCGGATCAGTGGGTAATCTATGAACCACTAGATCAGTGCCGAGTCCTGGCATGTCGTCGTACGACCATGCGAAAATGTCTTTAAACTCCATGAGTGTTTTGATCAACTCTTCTCTCAGGTTGGGTTCAATATGGACACTTATTCGGGTTTATTTGACGTCATCCGCATTCCCCAGATTAACGGCCTCAGTATCATTTAGATTTGGTTTGGGTTTTTCCTCGAAGTGACTTAATTCTTCACCGATTTCTTCCACGGCTTCATCATCGCCGTACTCCGACTCACTCTCGTCACTTCTTATTTCATGCGTTATTATTTCCAAACCCGATTGACTTTCTAGACTGGGTTGATTAATCTTTAAGCACGCCATATCATTAAGATCAGTTGAAAGAAGGCTGTTCATAAAAGTAAAAAGAAGGAAAAATAAACAAAATTAGACACGAAGGGAACCAAATTTCATTAATGGGAACAATACAAGGAAAAACAAACTGCAAACTTAAATCAAAAATGAACTAAAAACAACTGGATTTTACTCCGGGGACAACCCCCAACAGAGAATTTCGAAAGAAAACAATCCAAAACAAACTACCAAGACTCCTTCCGGACAGGGAGAGGAGTAGCCTTCCAATTATTCAGTTTTGCTTTTGGTCCCACAAACTGTATTTCGGCACGGCTGGATCCTTCACCATCCTCGAGCATACATACATCCGTGAATAGGTCCTCGAACTTCCTGAAGAACTCTTCATCTGGCCTAATCGTAGGACCGGGAATCTTTGTCGTCGGATGTCCTCTTACTCCAGACTTGACGAAAGATTGGGAAAGGCGTGGAACAGGCTTCGGGAGCACCCATGTCTTCTGCTTACTCCTCTTGGCTCGCCGGATGTCCTCTGATGTTGGCTTGAATCCCAAGCCGAAGGTTCCCAAGTTTTCGACCACTGATACCGGTTGTATGATTCCTTGCAGAGATGCACCTAGACCTTTGCCGGGTATGAAACCATGTCGCAACATTTCATGAGCCACCATGACATCCGCAGTAATTATTCTGTCATCGGGAATGCATTCCCCTTCTGGAACTCGGTTGGCGGATACCACATCGCCGATCTGGTACACCCACGGCCCAACATCTTCTTCTGTTTCAACAAAGGGGACGATGGTGCCTGGTTGTAGATCATTCTCTCCATGGACGACGATCTCCTGTTGGTCCCACTCAAACTTGACGAGTTGGTGTAAGCTGGATGGAACCGCTCTTGCGGCATGGATCCATGGTCGCCCTATCGAAGGTTATATGACACCACCATGTCCAGCACCTGGAATTCCATGGTGAACTCCACCGGCCCAATCGTCAAGATTAACACTATGTCCCCAACCGATGCCTTGCCTCCCCCATCGAACCCTCGAACACATATGTTGTTCTTGCGTATCCTGCCGATGTCTACTTTCAATTTGTCCAGTGTAGAGAGGGGACAAATGTTAGCACTGGACCCATTATCGACAAGGACTTTGGTAACCACCGACTCCTCACACTTTACCGTAAGATATAAAGCCTTGTTGTGCTCGGTGCCTTCCTCGGGCAATTCATCATCGGTGAAGGTGATCCGATTCGCTTCGAAGATCCTATTGGTGATCTTCTCCAAATGACTCACCGAGATTTTATCCGGTACATGTGCCTCATTCAGGACTTTCATCAAAGCTTGCCGATGTTCTTCAGAATGTATCAGCAAGGATAGCAATGATATTTGCGCCGGAGTCTTCTTCAACTGCTCTAAGACAGAGTAGTCATGCAGCTTCATCTTTTTCAAGAATTCTTCTGCCTCTTCATCAGTTACCGGCTTTTTCAATGTTGCCGGAGTGATCTTCCTCAATTCCGCAGGGGCAAAACATCTCCCCGAGCGGGTCAACCCTTGGGCTTCACAAACTTCCTCTTTCACTTCCTTTCCTTTGTAGGTCGTTGTAATCCGAGCATAATTCCATGGAACGGCCCGGCTATCAGTTATTGGCAACTGTGTTGCTGGCTGGATGATGAAAGGATCCATTCGAACGCCTGCTACTGTCAAGATGGGCTTGATTGCTGCCCCTGGTACAACTATTTTTGCTTCCCCTGGCCTCACCGGTACTTCGTTCACACTTCCCTTTTCTGCTTCCGACCCTCCCGGTACGTCCTTCTTGCAAATGGATGGCTCATCAAGGCTCGACCCCTTTCTCATTCCTACCCCGCTAGACTTGATCATCATTACAGTCTGAGAGGCTTTCTCCTTTCCTTCTTCTACCCGTACCAACTCGATCATGTTGGTCTCATGATGAGTTGGAAGTGGATTTTGGTTGATGTTGGGCTCTGTTGGAGTCTGGACCTCAATCCTGCGAGTGTCGATGAGCTCCTGGATGGCTGTTTTCAACCTCCAACATTTTTCCGTATCGTGTCCCGGACATCCCGAGCAGTAGGCACAATTTACTGAATGGTCCAGGTTCTTCGGAAGAGGGTTTGGCAGCTTAGCTTCAACCGGATTCAGCAACCCTACTTGCTTTAACCGTTGGAACAGACTAGTGTAAGATTCTCCCAAGGGAGTGAAATTTTTCGGCCTTGGCGCCCTGTCGCCCCTGAATGCCTGGTTTGGATGAAAACTCGCGCCCGAGGGGTTTCTGTAAGCTCTTGGGGGTGGATGATTGTTCTGCGGGTTTGGTGCATGCCACGGTGCATGGACGGGAGGTGCAGGATAGGACTGTGCGTGGTGGACAGTAAAATGGGGATCAGGTGCGGGGTAGTAATGTTGCGGGTGGTTGTATGGATTGTGGGAGTAATTTTGGTGGTGAGGTCGGGGCGGGCTATATTGGGGTGCAGGGCCTCTATTTCTGAACCATGCCCCGGACTCGACTGCCGCGACTTCCTCTTTCCTCTTTTTCCCCAGTACTCCTCCAGTACCACTTTGGATAGCCTGAGTGGTGGCCTTCAATGCTGAGTAGCTCATGATCTTGTTGGCCTTTAAACCTTCCTCGATCATAGCCCCCATTTTTATCACCTCAGTGAATGATTTGCCCACGGACGTTACCAAATGTCCGAAATAGGTTGGCTCTAGTGTCTGCAAGAAATAATCCACCATCTCGCTCTCTCTCATCGGCGGATCTACCCTGGCTGCCTGTTCCCTCCAGCGGAAACCAAATTCCCTGAAACTTTCAGCGGGCTTCTTCTCTAATTTTAGCAATGATAAGCGGTCGGGGATTATTTCAAGATTGTACCGGAACTGGCCGATAAAAGCTTGAGCCAAATCATCCCACGTAAACCATCTGCTGGGGTCCTGTCTAGTGTACCACTCCAGCACAGATCCTCCCAGACTCTGACCGAAGTAAGCTATCAGAATCTCGTCCCGTCCTCCGGCTCCTCGCATTTTACTACAAAACCCTCGGAGGTGGGCTACAGGATCACCGTGCCCTTCGTATAGGTCAAACTTGGGCATTTTGAACCCGGCCGGTAATTGGACGTCGGGAACGGGCATAGATCCTTGTACGCGACACTGACCTGATTACCCAAACCGTGCATGTTCCTGAAGGACTGCTCCAGGCTTTTAACTTTTCTGATAACTTCCTTATGTTCTGAACTTTGGAAATACTTTTCCGGTTCTGCCGGATTATCCCAATGAGGGGTATGTGATTGCGGTTCAGGAGCCCTGAAAGTAGGCTCTGGAGGATAGTAAGAGTTGTCATGGATCTGAACATGCGACTCACCGGCCGGCCTTTGCAGAGGAGCAGGTGGAGGTGCCACAAAACAGGGGTGGCCGGAGGAGGATTTGGTTTGGCTGGTGGAATGTGGGTGGCATATGGGTTTTCCCCCTGAAAGTATGGATAGCTTGGGGCGCTTGTCGAAGGATCGATGGGCGGATGTTCCGGAGCTGAGGCGAGAGTAGGGCGGTTTGGTGAAGATTGTTCCCTGGCCCAGGCCAGGTGCATCTCTGTTATCTGTTGTTTTAACCGGTCTACCTCTTCTTTCATGATTTGTAACTCTGATTTTTCCTCCTCGAGACTCTTGCCAGAACTAGACATGCTTACTGTAATCGGTCCTTTGGATCTAGTACGGTAATGATGGCTGGCCAGTATATTCTGTCAAACCAACTGCTAAACTTTTCTGGAAATGCAACAAACTTGTTAGTTTACCGATTTTGACAGATATGTTATAGCACGTTGGATGCAATGCACCTATCCAAATAACCCTTTTCTACATGCACTCTTAACATGCGTCATTCCAGCCCTTTTTTCTTTTTCTTTTCTCTTTTTTTTTTCTTTTCTTTTATCCTTGAAAGCCTTATTGTTATTAACCTTTGCATTCTTTTCCTTTTAGTGGTGGTCGAATCTTATGTGGATTGCCTACGTATCACGACCCCGCGTGAATCAGACCGAGCGTAGTTCTGGTTACAAGATTGTGGGAAAATTCAGTAACTTTTATATCAAATGAAAACTTAAAGTTACAAAACATGTCTTACAACAATCAGCAAAAGAAGTGCTTGACTCGAAAAAGTAAAAATAAAACTGCCAACTAGCTTGACCCAAGATCTCAAAAATACATTTTAATCAAAAATCTAATGCTCTAAAATTCCTGGGGGCCCGCGAGGCATCATTCGGCCTTGCCGCGGGCCTGGGTGTGAGGTCCTTGTGCAGTCCCTCAACTCTTCCATGATCCGATGAACATAACCCATAATTGAAGCGAAAAGGTCGGCGCGGGGCATTCGTTCACAAGCTAGGCACTTCATGGTGACATAGTGCCCGATTTCTCCAATTCTGTCCTTGATCATGTCCCTTTCTCCGAGTAACCGCTCTATCTGCCGGCTTTTCGCCCCCAATCTTCGAGCATTGTTGGTGACTTGGTCTAGGAGCCTATCCACTTGTCCTTGTAGTCGGGCCATCAAATTGTGGCAACGGTCGAGGTCCGTTCTGGCATCTTGGGCTTGCTTGAAAACCCGCTCCCCGAGGACAACATTTGCTTCCCTCAGACTAGCGATGATCTCAGTGTAATCTTCTTCCACCCGTTTTAGGTGAAGTGCATGTTGATGTGCCTCATTTCTCCAGCTAGCACGGATCCTCGTTGTCTGGGCTTTCGACTCGTCCAATTCTCTTTGGATATCGGTGACTTGGCTTCTCAAACCCTTTATCAATTTTTCATCTGCCCGACTCCTCAACTGTCTGTCAGCATCCCTTTTCATTTGCTGGATTTGAGCTCTCAAGAAGTCATTTTCTTGTGCCAACTTCTTTTTGTCTCCTTCGTCGGTGGCAGCTTGCATGTTCTTCTCGAACTGAAGGTCCCGGACCTGCTGTTCTATCCTGCCAATCTTCGTCCTGTACCCCTCCTCCTTTGCTAGCCAATTCCATTGTTCCTGTGAATCTTCCGTGAACTGTTGGACATGGGCTCTTTTAGAACATTTCCGACGAATCTGAAATCTTTTCCCGAACCGCACATTGTATTTTGGGTCCACCTCTCCCTTAGCTAGTTCCCGGATGATTCACGTCCAAGCAACGGTCGTAGTCAATATAACTTGGTTTAATAAGTCCAAGATCGATCCCACAGAGAATTAACCTACCAATTGCAACTTTCACAACCCCAAGAGTACTTACAAATCAAGTTCCCAAACTTTGAATATATATATGTGTGGATTCGAACAACTACTTTGCAAGAATTAAAGAATGCTTTAAAAGAAAGAATTGAATGTTGAATGAAATAATATAGAGAAAGACTAAGGTATTGATTTCCCCTATTGACGGAATCCCTTATCGTTATGCTCATACAAATTGTTAATATATTCTATCAATCATGAACGCTATGTGTATCGTAACCCTCTCCTAAGCAATTACAATAATTTACTAGTGCACTCTCCCGAGCTACCCTAGCTAGCTTTAATTTGAATAGTTCACTTTAGATTGCACCCAAGACTTCGTTATTCCTAACCCCGTCTTTACGCCTAAAATTATAGATTCCTCTAATAACCTAGGTGTGGTGTTGTTCAACAATAAACCTAAATATGCACTCTTTTCCAAGTTATGCACACTAAATAGGCACCGCTAATTGGGAGCTCTACCAATTAACTACAATAAGAATGAAGTTGAACAAATAGAAATCTAAATCACAATTTGTAATCACATAAATGATAAGTTCATCTATCTATAGGTTCCATCAAAACCTTAGAAAAGAATTTAGCTACTCATGCTTGAAGAAACAAGAATAATAATTGAAATCATAAAGAATTGCTTGATATAAAATAATAGAAAGAGTTTTGAGAGGAATCTCTCCTACTAAAACCTTGCAAAAGTATTGAAGAAATAAAGTACATGCCTCTATGGGGCAAACTAGGAGTTTATATAGAGGTTTTAGGGCTTAAAAACTAAGTTTGAGTCCAATTGGGATTTGCTGCAGCGGTGACTTCCGCGGTTCGTTCGTGGCCGCGGACGGACCGCGAACAGTAAAACTTCAGAGAGCCAGTTTTTCCGCGGTTCATCCGCGGTCGCGGAGAAACCGCGGTGTTTCACCCTGGTCCGTTGCGAATTTGGGAAAACTCAAAACATGAAAGTTGTAGACCTTTGAAATATCTTTCCAACCATATATTATGGAGCCCAAATGGAGTTCAGAGGGAAAAGTTATATCTAATTTACTAAACAGTGCACAATATGCCTCATCCATTCTTCGCTTGTTCTACACTTATCAAATTTGACCCCCGAACTCGATCCCGGCTTAATTCCTTGAGCTTTTACTCAGACTTCAAAGCTCCAAATCACTTAAATTCATTCCATAACATCCATATAACTCGGAATCACACCTTTCCGGCTACTTTCAACATAAGTTCTTGACTTGTACCACTTTTTGGCCTTTTTTCACCATCTTTTGACTCCAAAACTTGCTTTTTTAGTCTTCATTAGCTCAAGTGTACCTATAACGCACTAAGAACACTAATAAAAGCATTTTGTCATCATAAACAATATCAAAACAACAATAAAGCGTGATTATTTAGGGCATTAATATAGTCAAATTCACCTATTATCAATACCCCACACTTAAACCTTTGCTCGTCCTCGAGCAACCTTAATCACACTTTAGGCCAATTTTATTTATGTCTCCCCCAATTATATCACAAAAAGCTATTTTTCATGATTAACCTAAGATATGCACAATCCTTACCTAACCGTAAACTCTCATGCCAACACATTATTGCTTACTCTAATTATTACCAAAAACTTGCAAATTTACCTTCTTCCTCTTGAGTTACATGCTCTCACCAAATTTATTGAGAGAAGTTCCCACACATAAACAATGAAGAACATAGAACTTATAAATATCGGAAAATTCACTCACTCTCAACAAAGAACATTCATATGCATACAGACACACCATAGGCTTGCCCCTAGTGTAATACTCCACTAATCGAGTTATTCAATCATCGATCAAGAGGTCTTTAAGGGTTGTAATATTGGCTATGGTACGGGTAGGATACTTTTGGTTATAGTGACTAACCTCCCTAAGCACTTTTCTTTTCTTTTTCACAACTTTCCCTTTTAGTTTCCTTTTCTTCCTTATGTCTCCCATAACCATTTATTCACCTTTATTTGCTTTTAATCCCCATTTTTCCTTTGTTGGTGTAACTGGCCTTTTTAGTTTTTCATATATACATTGATATATCTCTTTTTCTCATTGCTTTGCACACATTTGCATTATTTTGGCCAGTTCACTATTTTCTACCATTCATTCTTGATTTTCCCTTTTCAATTTCCCTTCACCCCACACTTAAACTTTTGCATATTCATTACAATACAAGTGCTTCTAGGAGGTAAAGTAGAACAAAATATAATAATTTTGAAGAACATTCAAGGGTTATCAAAGAATAGGCTTTAAGCTCAAAGGGGTTAACTAAGATATAATGTACGGGTGAATTCATGTCTATTGATATATGTGGTTACACAAAGAAATGCCTCTATCCTTTCTACAACTGAACAACTTCTATTTCGCTTTACAAACACACAGGGAAAGTTCTAGGCATCATGTACAACATACAATGTAAGTAAAAACCTCACACACACATGGCATGCAACTCATTTGGAATCCGGTTTATCTACAAAGTCCTATCGATGTTCAAGCAAGCATTATTGTGCAATTTAAGGCATATTGAGATTCTACAATCAAGCTTAGAAGATACATTCTCAAGTTCAATTTACGCTTTTGCTAATGTGCATATTTGGAGTTACATGTTGCCCTTTTACCTCTACTCCTAAGAAGAAAAAAAAATCTACCTAACCCGGTTCAAATAAAAACCCTTGGAAAAGAACCGTGGTCAAAAGAAAAACCAAGGGTGAGATGATACACTACCTAAAAAAAAATATATAAAGGAAAGAAAAATTCCTACGTGGACTACTTCCCTCAAGAGTACTTGTCCTAAATAGTCCGTCATCAGGAAGAGTCCTCTACTCATATTTTTGGATTTTTAAAATTTTCTGATTTTTTTGTATTTTTATTATTTTATATTACTTACTACACTAATATATACATCATGTACAAGATAAGTTTCCCACCCCACACTTAAAAATATGCCATGTCCTCATGGTATAAACAATATGAAAGCACAATGGGGTTTAAGAAAACTTACCTGTGACTCACTCGGAGTCGGAAACAGTGGATGGGTCGACATGGCATGCTCTCCCAAGTGCTCTGAACCATGCCATAAATTTGTTCTCCGACCGGGCTTGCCTAGTTGACATGGCATCTAGTCGTGTGTGTAGACCGTCAACTGAAGTGCGTAGAGCAGCCACTTCCTCCTCCATTGACCTCAGCATAGGTCGTGTGGAGTCGGATCTAGACATGCTTGCTCCGCGAGGAGCAGGTCTGGAGGGTCCAGCTGAATCCATGGAGTGGCTGGCCCGGGCCTCCGGTACCGGATCATCATCATCATCTAAGTCAATGGGTGTGGTGTCTCATCCAACCCGAATAGTGGCAGCTCTAAATGGAGCTTTTGGTAGTAACTCACCGTCAGTCTCATGAACTGGGGTGTGGTTGAGGAGACACAAGGAAGTGACAAGAGATGGGTAATAGAAACCCTTGGCAGTGAGGGATCCCCTCAATACCATCTCGTCACTAATAACCCGGGCAATATCAACATCCCGGTGTGTTACCAAACACCAAGTCAACAGAGCCCTATTAAAGGTAACATCTGTAGTGTTACTTGAGGGCAGAATGCGGTTGCAAATTATAGAAAACCAACATTTGGCAATGTGAGTGAAACAGTTAGAATGCAGAGTTTGGTTTCGAATCCATACGGGAACACCATCTACACATAAGGCCTCAATTAACATGTCCCATGTGACACCGGGCCTATCATGGTAATAATCAATATCACTCGTGTGTAGTGGTAGGCGAAGTACCTGCCGAATGGTGGGAATATAAGCATTTACATGCTTACCTCTGACGAAAACTCGTCTCACCGAGGAGTACGGGGCGTTGGCATAGAATTCTCTGACCAGCATCTTGTTTACTGTTGTGGGTGTTTCAAAAAGGAACTCCATCTCTCACCGTCGGATCTCATCATACATTTCCGGCTTTTCTGAGCGGATGGCTATTCTGTCCACTTCAACCTCTTGAAGCCACTTTTTGTTTGCTTTGATGTTAAATGCATTTTCCGCCCCTTCATCGGCAAACCGAGATTCATCATAAGTTGGTTGCCTGGATGAGCTAGCACCATGTCGTGATCTCTTTGGAGCCATGATCCTGTACAATTAAGATAGCCAAAAAGTGTATAAACCGTTAGTTAGTGGAAGGCTACTCAGACTTCGCCATCCTTGATAATTCACAATTGACCATCAACTATGTGTAATTCCCGCAAACTCTTTATCTCACTATTCCCTACATGCCCAATTGCGAACCCCACACTTAGTTCTTGGCACACATGTTATTTACTTAGTCCATCCCAAAAAGTATTCAATAACCATTGTAAAAGTTGGCATTATGTCTCCTAATTACCATTAGTCTATTAGGCTCAATGTAATGTGCCCTAACTTAACCAACCAACACATATATCTTGTAGAACTACTATTAGGGTTTCCAAGTCATAAAATCAACACAAATAACAACCCAACACCCATTCTTCTCCCAACCTCAATCGTAGAACAATGTTCCTTAAAGTAATTTCATGGCAAGATTAAAAGCACAATGATAAATCAAGCAACATTCATGAATAGACCCTAACTAAGACTAACTAAATATTTATACAAACTAAACAATCAAAACCTAAAAAAAATGGAGCAAAATAAAAGAGATAAGTAAAGAAACTTACAAGTTATAGTAATGGAGAAGTGGGGTGGAAGAAAGGGATGATTTGTAGAAGAGAGGGATGGGGATTTTTAGAGAGAAGGGAGAGGTTTTGAATTTAGAGAGAGAGAGATTTGAGAGGGGAGGGGCGGCTGTTTTGGGTTATGGGGAAGGGGGGTTAAGTTATTTAGGGTTTAGAAAAGGGGGGAGGGAAAAAATAAAAAAAAACTTGAAATTTGGCCGACCGCGGAACTGACCGCGACTGTCCGCGGTTCGTTCGCGGCCGCGAGCGGACCGCGAACAGTCGAGATTCAGAGGAGGCATTTTTTCGCGGTTGGCTCGCGACCGCGGATGGACCGCGAACAGAGAAGTTCAGAGAGGGTATTTTTCCGCGGTTCAGCCGCGGTCCGCGAGTGGACCGCGGACAGTGCTCCGTTATGAAAAAAATTCGACTAATTCGACTGCTTCAGCAAAAGATTTTTATTTGTTTTTTTTTCTTTTAATCCTTATTACTTACTACTAATATTAAATTACTTACAACATGTTCGTGGGTTGCCTCCCACGTAGCGCCTGAGTTAACGTCGCGGCACGACTCAGCTTAGCGCATTTTATGGCTCGCTGGACCTTTGAGGTTCATTCAAATGCAATTCTATCTTGTCCTCCATGTCATCCAGGCCTATGTATTGTTTCAACCTCTGTCCGTTTACCTTAAAGGTACGTGATCCATCCATAGTTTGAATTTCCACAGCACCGGACTCAAATGCCTCAATTACCTTGAAGGGTCCTGACCACCTTGATTTCAATTTACCTGGGAACAGTCGTAATCTTGAATTGTATAGTAGTACCTTGTCCCCATTTTTGAAGGTACGCTCAACTATATTTTGATCATGGATCCGCTTCATCCTCTCTTTATACAATCTTGTATTTTCAAATGCTAGATACCGAAATTCTTCCATCTCATGTAATCCGGTCAACCTTGCTTTACCTGCTTCCTCCAAGTTGAGATTCAATTGTTTCAGTGCCCACCACGCTTTATGTTCTAATTCAACCGGCAAGTGACAAGCTTTTCCGAACACCAATTTATAAGGAGACATGCCAATGGGTGTTTTGAATGCTGTTCTATATGCCCATAGTGCGTCATCGAGCTTCCTGGACCAGTCGGTTCTTGTAGCGTTCACTGTTTTGGTCAGTACACTTTTAATCTCCCTGTTGGAGACCTCAACTTGTCCGCTAGTTTGCGGGTGATATGGAGTGGCCACCTTGTGTTTAACATCATATTTGGCCAATAATTTCTCAAAGGCTCGGTTGCAAAAGTGTGTGCCCCCGTCACTAATGATGGCCCTTGGAGTCCCAAACCGGGTGAGAATATTCTTCTTCAAAAATCCCACTACCACCTTAGCATCATTGGTAGGTAGTGCTGCAGCTTCCACCCATTTGGACACGTAATCAACAGCAACAAGTATGTACTTATTTCCGTATGAGCTAATGAAGGGCCCCATGAAATCTATTCCCCAGACATCGAATACTTCCACCTGCTGGATTGGATTCATTGGCATCTCATGACGCCGAGAGATGTTTCCGGTGCGTTGACATTCGTTGCAACTTTCACCCACAAGTGTGCATCCTTAAATACTGTCGGCCAATAGAAACCGGCCTCGAGTATTTTGGCAGCTGTACGAATTCCTCCAAAGTGCCCGCCGTATGCTGAAGCGTGACATGCCTGCAAAACAGAAGATTGTTCTATCTCGGGGACGCATCTCCGGATCATGTTATCAAGACATATCCTAAACAAGTATGGTTCATCCCAATAATAATGCCGACTTTCACGAAAAAATCTTTTCCTCTGGACCGATGATAGGTCATAAGGAACAATGCCACTGGCCAGATAATTAGCGTAGTCAGCATACCATGGAGCTTTCAGGAGAGTAGTTGTGAGCAATTGCTCGTCTGGAAAAGTTTCCAGAATTTCCCCACTCTCTTTGACAAGTTCATCTCCTTCAAGTCTTGACAAATGGTCAGCTACTTGATTCTCAGTGCCTTTTCTCTCTCTGATTTCGAGGTCGAACTCTTGGAGAAGCAACACCCAACGAATTAGGCGTGGCTTAGAGTCCTTTTTATCAATTAGATATCTTAAAGCTGCATGGTCCGTGTAGACGATTACCTTTGATCCTATGAGATAGGACCGAAATTTGTCGAATGCAAACACAACCGCTAGCATCTCCTTTTCCGTCACTGTGTAGTTTAGCTGTGCTCCACTCAGAGTTCTGCTTGCATAGTATATTGGATGCATCAGTTTATCTTTCCTCTGGCCCAGCACTGCCCCCACTGCATAATCACTTGCATCGCACATTAACTCAAACGGTTGATCCCAGTCTGGGGCAATGATGATGGGTGCTGTGACCAACCTCTTTTTCAATTCCTCAAAAGCAATCCTGCATTCGTCAGTAAAAACAAAAGAATGGTCTTTCTCGAGTAACTTACAGAGAGGGTTTGATATTTTGGAGAAGTCTTTAATGAACCTCCGGTAAAAACCGGCGTGTCCAAGAAAGCTTCTTATGGCCCCGACGGATGTTGGTGGAGGCAACTTTGCAATGATGTCGACTTTAGCACGGTCCACCTCAATGCCTTTGCTTGAAACCCTGTGCCCAAGTACTATACCTTCTTGAACCATAAAGTGGCACTTCTCCCAGTTTAGTACTAAGTTTGTTTCCATGCATCTTTGTAATACTCTATTCAGATTGGCCAGGCATTCGTCGAATGAATTTCCAACCACTGAGAAATCATCCATGAACACTTCCATAATGTCTTCTACCATGTCGGTGAAAATAGCCATCATGCACCTTTGAAAAGTGGCAGGTGCATTGCATAGTCCGAATGGCATCCTCCCGAAGGCGAAGATACCATAAGGGCATGTGAAGGAGGTCTTTTCTCTATCTTCGGGGGCTATGGATATTTGATTGTACCCCGAGTATCCATCCAGAAAGCAAAAGTGAGATCTCCCTGCCAACCTGTCAAGCATTTGATCAATGAAGGGAAGTGGGAAGTGATCCTTGCGAGTGGCTAGATTCAGTTTTCTGTAGTCCATGCATATTCTCCATCCGGTGACGGTTCTTGTTGAGATCAGTTCATTGTTGTCGTTTTTCACCACCGTCATGCCTCCTTTCTTGGGTACACATTGGACCGGACTCACCCAGCTGCTGTCTGAGATTGGGAAGATTATTCCTGCATCTAGCCACTTTATTACTTCCTTCTTCACCACTTCCTTCATGTTGGGGTTCAGCCTTCTTTGATGTTCCCTGGAAGGTTTGTGTCCATCTTCCAGGAGGATTTTATGCATGCAATAGGCTAGGCTGATCCCCTTTATGTCTGCCATGGTCCACCCGATGGCAGTCTTGCATTCCTTGAGTACCTGTATAAGCTTTTGAGCCTGCACATCTAACAAACTAGATGAGATAATAACAGGTAATGTGGAGTTAGGGCCTAAATACTCATATCCGAGATGTGATGGTAGTGGTTTAAGTTCAAGCTTCGGTGGCTCTTCTATGGATGGCTTTGCTGGTGGGTTTTCTCTTTTTTCTAGGTGTAGGGGTTCGAATTCGATCTCTCGCTTCCAAAATCCCTTCCCTTCCAAGGATAATACCCATTCGGCCAGACATTCACCATTTACTTCTTCCATGTTCATCAGACATGCTTGCAGTGGGTCTTCGATAGTCAATTCTGCATCGTCGGTTTCCACTATTACATCAACCGCATCGACTAGAGAGCAATTTGCGAACTCGCTAGGGCGCCTCATGGATTTTTGCACATTGAAGATGATCTCCTCATCGTTCAACCTCATCTTGAGTTCCCCAGTTTCACAATCAATTATAGCTCTTCCAGTAGCTAGGAATGGTCTTCCCGGGATTAGGGGAATTTCTTCGTCGACCCTGCAATCAAGAATAACAAAATCGGCGGGAAACATGAACTTCCCAACCTGGATTAGCACATCATCTATAATACCAAATGGACGCTTAACCGTCCTGTCAGCAAGCTGTAAAAGCATAGAGGTGGGTCTGGCCCTCCCAATACCTAACCTCTTATAGATAACTAAGGGCATGAGATTAATGCTTGCCCCCAAATCACATAAAGCCTTAGTGAAGGCATAATTCCCTATAGTGCATGGGATGGTGAAGCTACCTGGATCAGATAGCTTCTCAGCAATGGGTCTGGAGACTACTGCACTACAAGTCTGGGTGAGTGTAACTGTGGCCAAGTCTTGGAAATCAAATTTCCGCGACATCAAATCCTTCATCATCTTAGCATAACCAGGCATTTCTTTTAAAGCTTCAATTAATGGAATGTTTACCTGTATTTGCTTGAGCATCTCGAAGAACTTTTTGTATTGTTCCTCTTTTTGGTGTTTGGCCAACCTTTGGGGGAATGGTGGTGGAGGCCTCTTCTTCCCAGTGACTTGGGATTTTTCTTTTTCTATCACTTTTTCATCAATCTGCTGCTCTACCTGTTCAGCTACTTTTTCCGCTCCCTGTTGTGCTTCTTTATTATCAGCAATTGGCTGGACTGTGGCTTTTGTCAATCCTGTGGATTCATCCAGTTCAATGTGCAATGGCGCGGGTGTCTCAGCCTGTCTGTCAATATTTTCACTTTCATTCTCAGCATCAAGATCTCTACCGCTTCTCAGAGTCACTGCCATTATTTGCTTTGGGATTTGGTCCTTTGGGTTCGTTTGAGTATCTGCAGGTAATTTCCCTTGAGGCCGATTGTTTAGTGACATAGCAATCTGCCCCATCTGCACTTCTATATTTTTGATTGCTGCGTCATGTGCATCTATTCTCTCATTGGTTTTGGCATTTGACCCGATTACCTGCTGCATCATAGCTTCCAACCTTGCAAACCCATCGTCATGCCTGCCCCCATGTGGTGGTGGGGGTGGATGATATCCCTGCTGCTGATTGCCGAAATTCTGAGGTCTAGGATATGGAGCCATGTTGTGTGGTGGCCTCATACCTACTGCATTGAATTGTGGCTGGGGAGGTCTGTATTGCATTGGAGCCTGTTGGCCCCAGTTTTGATTACCTTGTCGCTGTCCTCCATAGTTAGCCACATAGTTCATATCTTCATGCTGATGATGATGTTCTCGGTCTGCAGCCCATGGATTACCTATGGGTTGGCTAATGCAAGATGTGCATAAACCACCATTGGTAGTATCTACAATGTGAACTTGCTGCTTAACCCCTGATTCTTCCACCTTCTTTGTTAGGATGCTCATCCGTGTCAATAAAGTTGCCATGTTCTCCTCTAGAGTGTTGGATGGATGCAGAGGTACAGAGTGTACTACTGGTGTGATAGGAGCATTCCTGGACGTCCACCCGGAATTTTGAGCCATCTTGTCTAGCAAATTTTGGCCTTCTCTCCAAGTCTTGCTCAGAAAAGCCCCACCTGCTGAAGCATCCACAATATTCTTCATGCTGTCTGAAAGCCCCATGTAGAATCTTTGACCCAACATCTGTTCAGGGATTCCATGGTGAGGACACATAACAAGCATGCCTTTGAATCTCCCCCAAGTTTCATGTAATGTTTCCAATGGTTTCTGTTTGAAGCTCACAATCTCATCAATTTGTTGAGCTGTTTTGTTGGGTGGATGGAACTTGTTGTGGAATTGTTTGACTAACTCATCCCAAGTTGCAATGGAGTTTATTGGGAGTGAGTTTAACCATATCTGTGCTGCTCCTGTAACTGAGAATGGAAAAAGTAGTAATCGGATAGCTTCCGGAGTTACATTCGGTTGCCTTTGTGTTTTGCATATTGATAGAAAGTTTTTGAGGTGCTGCTGTGGATCTTCAACCTGAGACCCAGAGAATAATCCCTTGTTTTGCAACAAGTGAAGCATGTTGTTAGTAATCTGGAAGGACTCGGCTTGAATTGCTGGCACAACGATGGCAGTTGCCAAATTATCCGCTGTGGGTTGTGCCCAGTCGAACAATGCACCTTCTTGTGCCTCATGTGCCTCTTGCATGTTTAGCCCTGCTTGCTGGTTTTGAGCATTCATGTCACCCATGTCGAAGTCTAGTTTGATTGGTTGTTGAGATTGTTGAATTTGTTTGATGGCTTTGTTACGTTCCCGGAAGGTTTGCTCGGGGTCTGAGAGTCCTTCAATTAGTTCTCCAGTCCTTGCAGATTTTCTAGGCATGCACCTGAATACCCAAATCAACAAACGTCAAAATATTCAATGTAGAGTGTAGAAAGAACCCGAATACACAAGAATCTTGAAGTTCTGTCAATGGCAATTGATAATTCCGTTAATTCCCCGGCTACGGCGCCAAAATTGATTCACGTCCAAGCAACGGTCGTAGTCAATATAACTTGGTTTAATAAGTCCAAGATCGATCCCACAGAGAATTAACCTACCAATTGCAACTTTCACAACCCCAAGAGTACTTACAAATCAAGTTCCCAAACTTTGAATATATATATGTGTGGATTCGAACAACTACTTTGCAAGAATTAAAGAATGCTTTAAAAGAAAGAATTGAATGTTGAATGAAATAATATAGAGAAAGACTAAGGTATTGATTTCCCCTATTGACGGAATCCCTTATCGTTATGCTCATACAAATTGTTAATATATTCTATCAATCATGAACGCTATGTGTATCGTAACCCTCTCCTAAGCAATTACAATAATTTACTAGTGCACTCTCCCGAGCTACCCTAGCTAGCTTTAATTTGAATAGTTCACTTTAGATTGCACCCAAGACTTCGTTATTCCTAACCCCGTCTTTACGCCTAAAATTATAGATTCCTCTAATAACCTAGGTGTGGTGTTGTTCAACAATAAACCTAAATATGCACTCTTTTCCAAGTTATGCACACTAAATAGGCACCGCTAATTGGGAGCTCTACCAATTAACTACAATAAGAATGAAGTTGAACAAATAGAAATCTAAATCACAATTTGTAATCACATAAACGATAAGTTCATCTATCTATAGGTTCCATCAAACCTTAGAAAAGAATTTAGCTACTCATGCTTGAAGAAACAAGAATAATAATTGAAATCATAAAGAATTGCTTGATATAAAATAATAGAAAGAGTTTTGAGAGGAATCTCTCCTACTAAAACCTTGCAAAAGTATTGAAGAAATAAAGTACATGCCTCTATGGGGCAAACTAGGAGTTTATATAGAGGTTTTAGGGCTTAAAAACTAAGTTTGAGTCCAATTGGGATTTGCTGCAGCGGTGACTTCCGCGGTTCGTTCACGGCCGCGGATGGACCGCGAACAGTAAAACTTCAGAGAGCCAGTTTTTCCGCGGTTCATCCGCGGTCGCGGAGAAACCGCGGTGTTTCACCCTGGTCCGTTGCGAATTTGGGAAAACTCAAAACATGAAAGTTGTAGACCTTTGAAATATCTTTCCAACCATATATTATGGAGCCCAAATGGAGTTCAGAGGGAAAAGTTATATCTAATTTACTAAACAGTGCACAATATGCCTCATCCATTCTTCGCTTGTTCTACACTTATCAAATTTGACCCCCGAACTCGATCCCGGCTTAATTCCTTGAGCTTTTACTCAGACTTCAAAGCTCCAAATCACTTAAATTCATTCCATAACATCCATATAACTCGGAATCACACCTTTCCGGCTACTTTCAACATAAGTTCTTGACTTGTACCACTTTTTGGCCTTTTTTCACCATCTTTTGACTCCAAAACTTGCTCTTTTAGTCTTCATTAGCTCAAGTGTACCTATAACACACTAAGAACACTAATAAAAGCATTTTGTCATCATAAACAATATCAAAACAACAATAAAGCGTGATTATTTAGGGCATTAATATAGTCAAATTCACCTATTATCACCGGACCATGGTTTTAGGCTCAAGGAACCTGCATTCATGCCACAGCTTTCTAATCTTCTCTTCGGGGAATACGACTCCTGGGCTCAACTCAATGGCGTACTTCCTCAGGTCTTGATCGGTTGGAATAACTTGAAACCTTCCTAGTTGACGTAATACACGATGAGGAACATATGGTTGGACACTACGGATCCCCATCAGAAGAATATAACACTCCTCGGCTGCCATATATATTACTTCAGTATCGGGTAACCACCCGAACGCCCATTCAATCTGATCGGCTTCTATTGAGCTCAGTCGTGCAAGCCATGCCTCGACGCCTTCAGGGAATACAGCACCCATCATCCGTTCTTCAAAACCCCTGATACAGTTTTTCCCGATCAACCCATGGTTCATGTATCGTGTCCGGTGATGGAGGTGTTCTTGCATCCACAATTGGAGTAACAGATTGCATCCTTGGAAGAAATTGCCCCCTTCACGGCACACAGTCAAGGCTCGATAGATTTCGGACAAAACCAAAGGGACCACCGTGCTGGTAGCCTTTTTGATTGCAACATCGGCTATTCCTACCAGACTTATCTCTATTTTCTTATCTTCGCGTGGACAAATCACAATCCCTAAGAATGTCGTTATGAATGCTAGAATTCGTCTGGCCTCCCACTTGGTTCTATTCCCTGCGTGAGTTAGTCCAAGGTTTGACTCTTCAAAACCCCGAGGAGTGCCGTACCGTTGGTATAAGAATTGGAGATCGCAACATCCTTTCAGCAGATCATCATTTTTCACCTTCCGACTAATGCTCAGCAAATCCAGAAACCCATGTGGAGATACCGGTCTTGGTGAGAGCAGGTATTGCCCTCTTAATTTCTCATTTAGTCCTGCATAGCCCGCAATTTCCTCTAACGTGGGCGTCAGTTCAAAGTCAACAAAACGGAACACATTGCGGGTCGGATCCCAGAAAGATACCAGTGCCTTGATGATGTCTTCCCTTGGCTCGATATTCAACAGATCAACCAAACCTCCCAAAATTCTCCCCACTACCTTTTTGCTACTGTCTTCCAAATTGTTCCACCATATACGGAGCTGCTGAGGGACCTCGCTAAAGATTGAAAATGATTTATTCTGATTCGTGCTCATCCTGCACATTTATTAAGGTGATTGAAATAAGAAAAACAACTTTGTTTTGCTAAAAATAGAAAATCAGTTTTCAATCACGGCCTTTCAACGTCTCGGGGACGAAGGCTTTTAAGGTTGTGGGGTAAATTGATCGAAATCAAAATTGACCCAAAGGTGGCCGTTTATACGAAATTAGCCTTCCGGCGTCCCTTTCGGGAACATTCGGCTATTTTTGAAAACAGCGTCACCGACTTATTTAGTACAAAAGTTAATTTTGATATTTTGGCTATTTTTCAAAAGGTGAAGTTGGACCCGATGGAGGTTGCCTACGTATCTCACATCCAATGAGAATCAAACCCACGTAGTTCGGTTTTAACGAAACAAACGACATTATTTATTTATTCATTTTACTAAAGGAAAACAAGTAAACTACTTTTATCTATCTCAAGAATAAAACACACTTTTTCCTTTTTTCCTCTTTCTTTTTCTTTTTTTTTTTTTTTATTTCTAAAGCCGGTCAGCATGCAAGTCTATAACAGATAAATGCGCAAGACAAACAGGATGCAGCAGGATAGTCTGTTCATTTCAGGTCACCTGTCCTAGACGGACCCAACCCCTGTGTTGAGTCCCCTAAGCCAAATGCAACATGATGCAAATAAACGTTCCTACTAGGGATTTGGCATGAAGCTTTGTTATTCTAGGTTTAAAAACCTGGGTTTATCTGTTCTAGACTTGGCTTACCCGAGCGGACAGCTCGAGCCGAGGAGGAGGCAGCAACCCGGGAATACCAGAAGCTTCACCGGTTTTGCAACTTATCCAAACCTCGTTCTAAAATGGGAATTAGACACTATACAGAAAAGAAGTCACACGAAGTGCACCCTTCTTCATGATTTAGAAGACTCGGAGAGGAGATTGGTTCCGGCACAATTTATATGTACAGTTCACAAAATATCAAAGCAGTAAAAACAATATTTAGCACCTTAATACAAACATGCAATAAAATCAGATAATAAATAAGCCAAATACGACAATTATTCCGAGCTCGAATTCTAAAGAAATCCCCAGCAGAGTCGCCAGAGCTGTCACACTTCTTTTTTTACGCATGCCCGCGAGGGTGCAAAGAGTTTTTCCAATTAAAGGACAATCGAGACGGGATTTATTTAATTATTTCATAGTCGCCACTTGGGAGATTTATGGTGTCCCAAGTCACCGGTTAAATCCCGAATCGAGGAAAAGAATGACTCTATTTAACAGTCCGCGAACCAGAAATCCGGATAAGGAATTCTATTAACCCGGGAGAAGGTATTAGGCATTCCCAAATTCCGTGGTTCTAGCACGGTCGCTCAACTGTCGTGTTCGGCTTATTTATCTGCCTTTTTACAGTTATGTACTTAGTGCAAATTAATATCCCTTTACCGCTTTTATTATTGATTATGATTTACGAAAGAGAAAGTTGCTTAAAAATATGCTTCCGAATCACGTCACATGAAATGCACCCGGATCCTCGACACATTCTTATTCAACATTTTGGGGTTTGGATTTGGGTCGCATGAAATGCACACCCGTATTTAAGAAGATAGAATTAAAATATGCGCCCGGAGCGATTACTTATTTACACTGTTGAGAAGGACGTGATATTCGCTAAGAAACGACACATCTCGAAATCTAAGTATTTTATATGTACATTTATGAAGGCCTTGCGATTAGTGTAACTATTGGGCGAGGCGCACCTTTAATTCAAATCTAAAGCGAGCTACATCCCACTGTATTTATTTAGGAGCTGATTCCGAACTATTTAAAACTTGCTACGAGCCGCACCACATGAAATGCACTGCGGTTCCTGACACGCTTTATTTACTCTTGTTTGAAATTGGGGTCGGGTCGCATGAAATGCACCCCCGACTCCTTTAACCTAATTACGTCATTCAGTGAATAATAACTCACTAATTCCTACAATATGACAAAATCCTACTCAACCATAACCAATTCAGCAAACATACGGTTAGTTAATTAAGTGAGGAGATTTGAGTCTAGGGTGGCCTATTATATGGGAAGAACTTACTTCGAATCCAACTAATCCTCAAAGAGCCACTGTCGTATATTTTCGCAAGTTCAAGATATCATTATTCACGGGTGTTCAAATTACCTTATATTTTCTACTTAAACAAATGGCTAATCTCACTTTTAACATGGGGCCTAGTATTAACAGATTTGAGATTACGCACATGAATGGAGAATATAGAGCACAGATATAGCAGAGTGATTCCGGTTTACATACACATCTAATGATAATGTATCTTTGATCTAGATACATTTTTCATAGCTAACATTAGCAATACACTTGATTAAAGAATAACAGACCATAACCAGTACAAGAACTATAGACATCTATATGTATTCAGCATACTTAAAAGGGAGCTTCAAACTTCATTCTTTTCGAACCAAGACACTACAATGACGGAGATGTGTACCTGGAATGTGGAAGAATAAAGAAGAATGAGCAGTGGCAAGGCATGCAACAGTAACAGTAGGTGAACCAGCAGCAACAGGAGAAACAAAACAGTAACAGTAGCCCAGCAAGTAAACAGCACAGCAGTATCAAAGGTAATCAGTCTCCACAGCACTTAACACCCAAATCAAAACTCAACAGTGGTAGCCAAACAACACTACCAACAGCAGCCCACAACAAATAATACAATAATCAACACAACAGCAACCCAGCAGTATACAAACAGTCAACACAGCAGCAACCCAGCAGCATACAAACAGTCAACACAGCAGCAACACAATAATCAAACAGCAGCAACAGTTGCACCACACACGACCAACAACCAAATGGCCTTCTCTCACAAACAGCAACAACAAACAGTCACCAAAACTTCAATGAAACAGTACCCAGGATCTATGTGTGTGTGTACTTCTGCCTCACTTCTTCCTAATGTGTATAACTCTCTTTTAGCTCACAAAAAAAACCAGTCCCTCTTCTCTGTAACCCCTGCTCTATATATAACCAAAACAGACCAGCAGAAAGCCACTCAACCCTTGCCCATCCCTCTCTGCCAGCCCACTAACCCCTGTGTTTTCAGCCACTACATTGTGTCTGATCATGGGCTTTTAGAATTAATAACAGGAGACAGCTGGTGGTGCACTCTGCTGTACAACAGGTTCCACCAGCAGTCTTAATGCCTTACCCTTTTCAATTACACCATTCAAGCCTATATCAACAAACACTATATCCAAACATCATTATTAATTCAGAATCCAGCATCAATACCAATCAGCTATAATCAATTTGAATTCCTAATTCGAAACATTACAATTCAACTTCAATTTGACAGTAGTTCAAACATGGAATTGATTGGTGTTAATACTAATGTCCTACTGCTCTAAACAAAATTTTATAACTATTCGACGATATTCGTTTAATCGATTATAACACCTAGAATTGATAACACACAGTCGACTAGATAAGATTTCGATTCAACAGCATCTCGGATTCCACAGTGTCTCGGCAGAGAACAAGGTAATGTAGGAACATGGTTCGACTTTGATAATCGAATCGCATACGCGCACTCAATCACAAATATCATCATACAATCAAACAGAAGCAAATTGGTCGACCAAATAAAAGGGTCTATTGGAGATGAAGAATGAAAACTTGAAACAAAAACAGAACAATGAATGAACAATTAAACCACACAATGAGCCCAACAATATATAAAACAGAAGGAAAAATGAAATACCTTATGAAGACAAACCGAAGTCGAACAAACCCGGGCTTACACGGACTTGAAATTGCATTTTTGAAGTAAACATACTATAATTGAAGTGTTTTTCAAACGAAAAACACTCCAATTAGAGTCTATTGACTCCAAATACTTAAAATCGAACAAAATCCCTAATTTTAGAATTCTAGGGTTCTTGGGGCTCGGATTTGGGGTTTGGGTAGTTCGGGCTTGATTCGAACCAAACTAGGGTTAGTAGGGGTGTGAGGGAGGTGTGAGGAGCGCTTGGGATGAGTTTGGGGCGGTTTTGGATGACCGTCAGATTCCGACGACCTTTGAACGAATATTCGAGACGCTCAAGCAAGATTCGAGCCTAGCGACTGTTGGATCCGTGTAGAGGGGGCTTTGGAGAGTCTACGGTGTTAATTTGGAGTGGTTTGGCCTACCGGAACCGCCGTGAGGCGATTTCCGGTAGGCGGAGGGCGGCGGAGAGGGGCGGAGGCTGTGAAGCCATCTCTGAAGGTTAGAGATGGTCGAGGGTAGGGGGTCTGGAAGGGGGCGGGGTAGGGAATTCAGTATATATGGCGATGATGGTATTTAATCCTGGCCGTTTGATTAAATGAGATCAACGGCCTGGATCCTCTCACTTAACCAAACGACATCGTTTGTGTTTATGCGGGACTAGGTCAGTCCGGACCTGGATCGGGTTACCTGGGACGGGTGAGGATGAATTGATCTCTACCGTTGGATCAAGGTGAATCTACGGTTAAGATTAAAACATTAAAAAAAGGGGGTGAGGCCGGGTGAGCTGGGGCGTGTGGGCTGGGGCGTGTGGGCTGGACCAGGGTTTGGGCCAAGTTTTTGGACTAAATTATGGCCCAAGTCTGCTCTTCATACTACATTCCATGATGTATTATATATATATATATATATATACTAACCTATAACACAACTAATTTTTACTACAATTATCCCACATAATTACATATCACTTAAATGTAAACCGTATAATTTTGATATTAAACACACTAGAAAAATGCAACACATAATGTATATATTTTTGTATTTTACTAATTTAAATAAATAAACACGCACACACAAAAATGCAAATGTAAGATAAAAATAACACCAAAATCACAAAAATCATGCCCAACCCGGAACTATTTTATTTTGAATTTTTCTGGGAGTACTTCTCAGGTAAGGCAAAAATCACGTGCTCACAGGTAGCTCTTGAATGGACTTGATTTTGGATGGGTCCAACTCAATGCCCCGTCGGCTGACGATGAATCCTAGCAACTTTCCTGATGGAACTCCGAATGCGCATTTGGCCGGATTGAGCTTGATGTCGTACCTTCGAAGTCTTTGATAGAACTTCTTGAGGTCAGCAACATGATCTTCTTGACGTCTGGATTTTACGATCACATCATCCACGTACACTTCAATTTCCTTGTGTATCATGTCATGGAATACCGTAGTCATCGCCCTCATATATGTTGCCCTTGCATTCTTCAAACCGAACGGCATCACTCGGTAGCAATAAGTTCCCCACGGTGTGATAAAAGCCGTCTTTTCTGCGTCCTCTTCATCCATCAAAATCTGATGATATCCCGCATAACAATCCACAAAGGATCCGATTTCGCGTCCGGCGCAATTATCAATTAGGATATGGATATTGGAAAGCGGGAAATTATCCTTAGGACTCGCCTTGTTGAGATTGCGATAGTCCACGCATACTCTGATCTTTCCGTCTTTCTTTGGCACCGGTACTACGTTAGCCAACCATTCAGGGTATCGAGTGACACGAATGACTTTCGCCTGCAACTGCTTGGTTACTTCCTCCTTAATCTTCACACTCATCTCCGTCTTGAATTTCCGCAGTTTTTGCTTGACGGGAGGATATGCCGGATTAGTGGGTAATTTATGAACCACTAGATCAGTGCTGAGTCCTGGCATGTCGTCGTACGACCATGCGAAAATGTCTTTAAACTCCATGAGTGTTTTGATCAACTCTTCTCTCAGATTGGGTTCAATATGGACACTTATTCGGGTTTATTTGACGTCATCCGCATTTCCCAGATTAACGGCCTCAGTATCATTTAAATTCGGTTTGTGTTTTTCCTCGAAGTGACTTAATTCTTCACCGATTTCTTCTACGGCTTCATCATCGCCGTACTCTGACTCACTCTCGTCACTTCTTATTTCATGCGTTATTATTTCCAAACCCGATTGACTTTCTAGACTGGGTTGATTAATCTTTAAGCACGCCATATCATTAAGATCAGTTGAAAGAAGGTTGTTCAGAAAAGTAAAAGAAGGAAAAATAAACAAAATTAGACACGAAGGGAACCAAATTTTCATTAATGAGAATAGTACAAGGAAAAACAAACTTGCAAACTTAAATCAAAATGAACTAAAAACAACTGGATTTTACTCCGGGGACAACCCCCAACACAGAATTTCGAAAGAAAACAATCCAAAACAAACTACCAAGACTCCTTCCGGACGGGGAGAGGAGTAGCCTTCCAATTATTCAGTTTTGCTTTTGGTCCCACAAACTGTATTTCGGCATGACTGGATCCTTCACCATCCTCGAGCATACATACATCTGTGAATAGGTCCTCGAACTTCCTAAAGAACTCTTCGTCTGGCCTGATCGTAGGACCGGGAATCTTTGTCGTTGGATGTCCTCTTGCTCCGGACCTGACAAAAGATTGGGAAAGGCGTGGAACCGGCTTCGGGAGCACCCATGTCTTCTGCTTACTCCTCTTGGCTCGCCGGATGTCCTCTGATGTTGGCTTGAATCCCAAGCCGAAGGTTCCCAAGTTTTCGACCACTGATACCGGTTGTATGATTCCTTGCAGAGATGCACCTAGACCTTTGCCGGGTATGAAACCATGTCGCAACATTTCATGAGCCACCATGACATCTGCAGTAGTTATTCTGTCATCGGGGATGCATTCCCCTTCTGGAACTCGGTTGGCGGATACCACATCGCAGATCTGGTATACCCATGGCCCAACATCTTCTTCTGTTTCAACAAAGGGGACGATGGTGCCTGGTTGTAGATCATTCTCTCCATGGACGACGATCTCCTGTTGGTCCCACTCAAACTTGACGAGTTGGTGTAGGCTGGATGGAACTGCTCTTGCGGCATGGATCCATGGTCGCCCTATCAGAAGGTTATATGACACCACCATGTCAAGCACCTGGAATTCCATGGTGAACTCCACTGGCCCAATCGTCAAGATTAACACTATGTCCCCAACCGACGCCTTGCCTCCCCCATCGAACCCTCGAACACATATGCTGTTCTTGCGCATCCTGCCGATATCCACTTTCAACTTGTCCAGTGTAGAGAGAGGACAAATGTTAGCACTGGACCCATTATCGAGAAGGACTTTGGTAACCACCGCCTCCTCACACTTTACCGTAAGATATAAGGCCTTGTTGTGCTCGGTGCCTTCCTCAGGCAACTCATCATCGGTGAAGGTGATCCGATTTGCTTCGAAGATCCTATTGGTGATCTTCTCCAGATGATTTACTGAGATTTTATCAGGTACGTGTGCCTCATTCAGAATTTTCATCAAAGCTTGACGATGTTCTTCAGAATGTATCAGCAAAGACAGCAATGATATTTGCGCGGGAGTCTTCTTCAACTGCTCTACGACAGAATAGTCATGCAGCTTCATCTTTTTCAAGAATTCTTCCGCCTCTTCATCGGTTACCGGCTTTTTCAATGTTGCCGGAGTGATCTTCCTCAATTCCGCAGGGGCAAAACATCTCCCCGAGCGGGTCAAACCTTGCGCTTCGCAAACTTCCTCTTTCACTTCCTTTCCTTTGTAGGTCGTTGTAATCCGAGCATAGTTCCATGGAACAGCCCTGCTATCAGTTATTGGCAACTGTATTGCTGGCTTGATGATGAAAGGATCCATTCGAACGCCTGCTACCGTCAAGACGGGCTTGGTCGCTGCCCCTGGTACAACTATTTTTGCTTCCCCCGGCCTCATCGGTACTCCGCTCACACTTCCCTTTCCTGCTCCCGACCCTCCTGGTATGTCCTTCTTGCAACTAGGTGACTCATCAAGGCTTGGCCCTCTTCTCATTCCTACCCCGCTAGACTTGATCATCATTACAATCTGAGAGGCTTTCTCCTTTCCTTCTTCTGCCCGTACCAACTCGATCATGTTGGTCTCATGATGAGTTGGAAGCGGGTTTTGGTTGATGTTGGGCTCTGTTGGCGTCTGGACCTCGATCCTGCGAGTGTTGATGAGCTCCTGGATGGCTGTCCTCAACCTCCAACATTTTTCTGTATCGTGTCCCGGACATCCCGAGCAGTAGGCACAATTTACTGAATGGTCCAGGTTCTTCGGAAGAGGGTTTGGTAGCTTAGCTTCAACCGGATTTAGTAACCCTACTTGCTTCAACCGGTGGAACAGACTGGTGTAAGACTCTCCCAAGGGAGTGAAAGTCTTTGGCCTCGGCGCCCTGTCGCCCCTGAATGCCTGGTTCGGATGAAAACTCGCGCCCGAGGGGTTTCTGTAAGCTCTTGGGGGTGGATGATTGTTTTGCGGGTTTGGTGCACGCCACGGTGCATGGACGGGAGGTGCAGAATAGGACTGTGCGTGGTGGACAGTAAAATGGGGATCAGGTGCGGGATAGTAATGTTGCGGGTGGTTATATGGATTGTGGGAGTAATTTTGATGGTGAGGCTGGGGCGGGCTATATTGGGGTGCAGGGCCTCTATTTCTGAACCATGCCCCGGACTCGACGGCCGCGACTTCCTCTCTCCTCTTTTTCCCAAGTACTCCTCCAGTACCACTTTGGATAGCCTGAGTGGTGGCTTTCAATGCTGAGTAGCTCATGATCTTGTTGGCCTTCAAACCTTCCTCGATCATAGCCCCCATTTTTATCACCTCGGTGAATGATTTGCCCACGGACGTTACCAGATGTCCGAAATAGGTTGGCTCTAATGTCTCCAAGAAGTAATCCACCATCTCGCTCTCTCTCATGGGCGGATCTACCCTAGCTGCCTGTTCCCTCCAGCGGAAACCAAATTCTCTGAAACTCTCAGCGGGTTTCTTCTCTAATTTTAGCAATGACAAGCGGTCGGGGATTATTTCAAGATTGTACTGGAACTGCCCGATAAAAGCTTGAGCCAAGTCATCCCATGTAAACCACCTGCTGGGGTCCTGTCTAGTGTACCACTCCAGCGCAGATCCTCCCAGACTCTGACCGAAGTAAGCTATCAGAATCTCGTCCCGTCCTCCGGCTCCTCGCATTTTACTACAAAACCCTCGGAGGTGGGCTACAGGATCACCGTGCCCTTCGTATAGGTCAAACTTGGGCATTTTGAACCCGGCCGGTAATTGGACGTCGGGGAACGGGCACGGATCCTTGTAAGCGACACTGACCTGGTTACCCAAACCGTGCATGTTCCTGAAGGACTGCTCCAGGCTTTTAACTTTTCTGATAACTTCCTCATGTTCTGAACTTTGGAAGTACTTTTCCGGTTCTGCCGGATTATCCCAGTGAGGGGTATGTGATTGTGGTTCAGGGGCCCTAAAAGTAGGCTCTGGAGGATAGTAAGAGTTGTCGTGGATCTGAATATGCGGCTCGCCGGCCGGCCTTTGCAGAGGAGCAGGTGGAGGTGCCACAAAAACAGGGGTGGCTGGAGGAGGATTTGGTTTGGCTGGTGGAATGTGGGTGGCATATGGGTTTTCCCCCTGAAAGTATGGATAGCTTGGGGCGCTTGTTGAAGGATCGATGGGCGGATGTTCGGGAGCTGAGGCGAGAGTAGGGCGGTTTGGTGAAGACTGTTCCCTGGCCCAGGCCAGGTGCATCTCTGTTATCTGTTGTTTTAACCGGTCTACCTCTTCTTTCATGATTTGTAGCTCTGATTTTTCTTCCTCGAGACTCTTGCCAGAACTAGACATGCTTACTGTAATCGGTCCTTTGGATCTAGTACGGTAATGATGGCTGGCCAGTATATTCTGTCAAACCAACTGCTAAACTTTCTGGAAATGCAACAAACTTGTTAGTTCACCGAGTTTGACAGATAGGTTATAGCACGTTGGATGCAATGCACCTAACCAAATAACCCTTTCTATATGTGCTCTTAACATGCGTCATTCCAGCCCTTTTTTCTTTTTTGTTTTCCCTTTTTTTTCTTTTTCTCTTTTTTCAGTTATCTTTGAAAGCCTTATTGTTATATTAACCTCCGTATCCTTTTCTTTCTTTTTTAGTAGTGGTCGAATCTTATGTGGATTGCCTACGTATCACGTCCCCGCGTGAATCAGACCGAGCGTAGTTCTGGTCACAAGATTGTGGCAAAATTCAGTAACTTTTATATTAAATGAAAATTTAAGGTTACAAAACATGTCTTACAACAATCAGCAAAAGAAGTGCTTGACTCGAAAAAGTAAAAATAAAACTGCCAACTAGCTTGACCCAAGATCTCAAAAATACATTTTAATCAAAAATCTAATGCTCTAAAATTCCTGGGGGCCCGCGAGGCATCATTCGGCCTTGCCGCGGGCCTTGGTGTGAGGTCCTTGTGCAGTCCCCTCAACTCTTCCATGATCCGATGAACATAACCCATAATTGAAGCGAAAAGGTCGGCGCGGGGCATTCGTTCACAAGCTAGGCACTTCATGGTGACATAGTGCCCGATTTCTCCAATTCTGTAGTTGATCATGTCCCTTTCTCCGAGTAGCCGCTCTATCTGCTGGCTTTTCGCCCCCAATCTTCGAGCATTGTTGGTGACTTGGTCTAGGAGCCTATCCACTTGTCCTTGCAGTCGGGCCATCAAATTGTGGCAACGGTCGAGGTCCGCTCGGGCATCTCGGGCTTGCTTGAAAACCCGCTCCCTGAGGACAACATTTGCTTCCCTTAGGCTAGTGACGATCTCGGTGTAATCTTCTTCCACCCGTTTTAGGTGAAGTGCATGTTGATGTGCCTCCTTTCTCCAGCTAGCACGGATCCTCGTTGTCTGGGCTTTCGACTCGTCCAATTCTCTTTGGATATCGGTGACTTGGCTTGTCAAACCCTTTATCAATTTTTCGTCTGCCCGACTCCTCAACTGTCTGTCAGCATCCCTTTTCATTTGCTGGATTTGAGCTCTCAAGAAATCATTTTCTTGTGCCAACTTCTTTTTGTCTCCTTCGTCGGTGGCAGCTTGCATGTTCTTCTCGAATTGAAGGTCCCGGACCTGCTGTTCTATCCTACCAATCTTCGTCCCGTACCCCTCCTCCTTTGCTAGCCAATTCCATTGCTCCTGTGAATCTTCCGTGAACTGTTGGACATGGGCTCTTTTAGAACATTTCCGACGAATCCTGAAATCTTTTCCCGAACCACACATTGTACTTTGGGTCCACCTCTCCCTTAGCTAGTTCCCGGACCATGGTTTTAGGCTCAAGGAACCTACATTCATGCCACAACTTTCTAATCTTCTCTTCGGGGAATACGACTCCTGGGCTCAACTCAATGGCGTACTTCCTCAGGTCTTGATCGGTAGGAATAACCTGAAACCTTCCTAGTTGACGTAATACACGATGAGGGACATATGGTTGGATACTGCGGATCCCCATCAGAAGGATATAACACTCCTCGGCTGCCATATATATTACTTCGGTATCGGGTAACCACCCGAACGCCCATTCAATCTGATCGGCTTCTATTGAGCTCAGTCGTGCAAGCCATGCCTCGACGCCTTCAGGGAATACAGCACCCATCATCCGTTCTTCGAAACCCCTGATACAGATTTTTCCGGTCAACCCATGGTTCATGTATTGTGTTCGGTGATGGAGGTGTTCTTGCATCCATAATTGGAGTAACAGATTGCATCCTTGGAAGAAATTGCCCCCTTCTCGGCATACAATCAAGGCTCGATAGATTTCGGACAAAACCAAAGGGATCACCGTGCTGGTAGCCTTTTTGATTGCAACATCGGCTATTCCTACCGGACTTATCTCTATTTTCTTATCTTCGCGCGGACAAATCACAATCCCCAAGAATGTCGTTATGAATGCTAGAATTCGTCTGGCCTCCTACTTGGTTCTATTCCCTGCGTGAGTTAGTCCAAGGTTTGACTCTTCAAAACCCCGAGGAGTGCCGTACCGTTGGTATAAGAATTGGAGATCGCAACATCCTTTCAGCAGATCATCATTTTTCACCTTCCGACTAATGGTCAGCAAATCCAGAAACCCATGTGGAGATACCGGTCTTGGTGAGAGCAAGTATTGCCCTCTTAATTTCCCATTTAGTCCTGCATAGCCCGCAATTTCCTCTAATGTGGGCGTCAGTTCAAAGTCAACAAAACGGAACACATTGCGGATCGGGTCCCAGAAAGATACCAGTGCATTGATGATGTCTTCCCTTGGCTCGATATTCAACAGATCAACCAAACCTCCCAAAATTCTCCCCACTACCTTTTTGCTACTGTCTTCCAAATCGTTCCACCATATACGGAGCTGCCGAGGGACCTCGCTAAAGATTGAAAATGATTTATTCTGATTCGTGCTCATCCTGCACATTTATTAAGGTGATTGAAATAAGAAAAACAACTTTGTTTTGCTAAAAATAGAAAATCAGTTTTCAATCACGGCCTTTCAACGTCTCGGGGACGAAGGCTTTTAAGGCTGTGGGGTAAATTGATCGAAATCAAAATTGACCCAAAGGTGGCCGTTTATACGAAATTAGCCTTCCGGCGTCCCTTTCGAGAACATTCGGCTATTTTGGAAAACAGCGTCACCGACTTATTTAGTACAAAAGTTAGTTTTGATATTTTGGCCATTTTTCAAAAGGTGAAGTTGGACCTGATGGAGGTTGTCTATGTATCTCACATCCAATGAGAATCAAACCCACGTAGTTCGGTTTTAACGAAACAAACGACATTATTTATTTATTCATTTTACTAAAGGAAAACAAGTAAACTATTTTTATCTATCTCAAGAATAAAACACACTTTTTCCTTTTTTTTTTTTCCTCTTTTTTTTTAGTTTCTAAGGCCGGTCAGCATGCAAGTCTATAGCAGATAAATGCGTAAGACAAACAGTATGCAGCAGGATAGTCTTTTCATTTCGGGTCACCTGTCCTAGACGGACCCAACCCCTGTGTTGAGTCCCCTAAGCCAAATGCAACATGATGCAAACAAACGTTCCTACTAGGGATCCGGCATGAAGCTTTGTTATTCTAGGTTCAAAAACCTGGGTTTATCTGTTCTAGACTTGGCTTACCCGAGCGGACAGCTCGAGCCGAGGAGGAGGCAGCAACCCGGGAATACAGAAGCTTCACCGGTTTTGCAACTTATCCAAACCTCGTTCTAAAATGGGAATTAGACACTATACAGAAAAGAAGTCACACGAAGTGCACCCTTATTCATGATTTAGAAGACTCAGAGAGGAGATTGGTTCCGGCACAATTTATATGTACAGTTCACAAAATATCAAAGCAGTAAAAACAATATTTAACGCATTAATACAAACATGCAATAAAATCAGATAATAAATAAGCCAAATACGACAATTATTCTGAGCTCGAATTCTGAAAAATATCCCCAGCAGAGTCGCCAGAGGTGTCACACCTCCTTTTTACCGCACCCGCGAGGGCGCAAAGAGTTTTTCCAATTAAAGGACAATCGAGACGGGATTTATTTAATTATTTCAGAGTCGCCACTTGGGAGATTTATGGTGTCCCAAGTCACCGGTTAAATCCCGAATCGAGGAAAAGAATGACTCTGTTTAACAGTCCGCGAACCAGAAATCCGGATAAGGAATTCTATTAACCCGGGAGAAGGTATTAGGCATTCTCGAATTCCGTGGTTCTAGCACGGTCTCTCAACTGTCGTGTTTGGCTTATTTATCTGCTTTTTTACAGTCGTGTACTTAGTGCAAATTAATATCCCTTTACCGCTTTTATCATTTATTATGATTTACGAGAGAGAAAGTTGCTTAAAAATATGTTTTCGAATCACGTCACATGAAATGCACCCGGATCCTCGACACATTCTTACTCAACATTTCGGGATTTGGATTTGGGTCGCATGAAATGCACACCCGTATTTAAGAAGGTAGAATTAAAATACACGCCTGGAGCGATTACTTATTTACACTTTTGAGAAGGACGTGATATTCGCTAAGAAACGACACATCTCGAAATCTAAGTATTTCATATGTACGTTTATGAGGGCCTTGCGATTTGTGTAACTATTGGGCGAGGCGCATCTCTAATTCAAGTCTAAAGCGAACTACATCCTGCTTGTACTTATTTAGGAGTTGATTCCAAATTATTTAAAACTTGTTACGAACCACACTACATGAAATGCGCCTGTGGTCCTTGACACGCTTTATTTAATCTCGTTCAAAATTGGGATCGGGTCACATGAAATGCACCCCCGATTCCTTTAATCTAATTAGTCATCAAGTCGAGTAATAACTCGCTAATGCCTACAATGTGACAAAATCCTACTCAACCATAACCAATTCAGCAAACATACAGTTAGTTAATTAAGTGAGGAGATTTGAGTCTAGGGTGGACAATTATATGGAAAGAACCTACTTTGAATTCAAATAATCCCCAAAGAACCATTGTCGTATATTTTCGTAAGTTCAAGATATCATTATTCACGGGTGTTCAAATTACCTTAAACTTTCATACTTAAACAAATGGCTAACCTCACTTTTAACATAGGGCCTAGTATTAACAGATTTGAGATTACGCACATGAATAGAGAATATTGAACACAGATCTAGCAGAACGGTTCAGGTTTACATACACGTCTGATGATAATGTATTTTTGATCTAGATACATCTTTCATAGCCAAAATTAGCAACACACTTGATTAAAGAATAACAGAACATAACAAGTACAAGAACTATAGACATCTATGTGTATCCAGCATACTTAAAAGGGAGCTTCAAACTTCATTCTTTTCGAACCAAGACACTACAATGACGGAGATGTGTACCTGGAATGCGGAAGAACAAAGAAGAGTGAGCAATGGCAATGCAGCAACAGTAACAGTAGGTGAACCAGCAGCAACAGGAGAAAACAAGACAGTAACAGTAGCCCAGCAAATAAACAGCACAGCAACAACCAAAGGTAACCAGTCCCCACAGTACTTAACACCCAAACTAACACCCAACAGTGGTAACCAACCAACAGTACCAACAGCAGCCCACAACTAACAACACAATAATCAATCACAGCAGCAACCCAGTAGCATACAACAGTCAACACAGCAGCAACACAATAATCAAACAGCAGCAACAGTTGCACCACACACGACCAACAACCTCAGCAAACAAAAACAGCCAGCAAATGGCCTTCTCTCACAAACAGCAACAACAACAATCACCAAAAACTTCAATGAAACAGTACCCAGGATCTATGTGTGTGTGTACTTCTGCCTCACTTCTTCCTAATGTGTGCAACTCTCTTTAAGCTCAAAAAAACCAGTCCTAAGCCTCTATGTATCTCCTTATTTTTCTAGGTATCAAAGCCTACCCCCAATGTTCTCCAAATATCTCTCCTGTGTGTGTGTCTAAGGTCTATTTTTTCCTGTTTTCTATCTCTTTCGTCTGTATGAATATCTCTGTCTATCTCTATCCCCCTATACTTATAGTTAAACTCTTCAAACCTGGATGGCCAGAAGACTAGACTAAGGCCTTGCCCATCCCCACTCTGCCTTTTTTCCACTCGGATTTGTCTGAGTGTGGGTTTTTATTTAACTAAACTACTGGTCTGCCACATACTAGTGGGGATACCCTGCGGTAGCAGGTTCCACTAGCCCTTTTATGGGCAAGGTACTTTAAAAATCCAAAATAGGCTAATACTAATTAAATTGCTATCAGCTATATCCAAACGCCCTATGTAACAGTGGTTCTGGGCATTCTTGCCCTGTCATTCCAAACAAGTTTATACAACTAATCGACGAGGTCGTCTAGACTGATTACAACATATTTGAACCGTTTAAGCACCTTATGATGACCCACAGATTCAATCATTACTAATTCGTCACCAGAAATATAATGAACAATAGGAGGAGAAGAAACAGAGCCATTTAGAGGAAATTGACAATCCAATTAATCTAAACAAACTAAACAAAATCAAATAGACACAGAAAGGGGAAGGTCTTACCCCAGAAACTCAAAATGTAGGCGGCTCAGCTTCGAACTTGACTTGTCGAAGCCAAATGGGCTTTAATCGAGGTGTTCTCGATAGGGAACACCTAGACTAAAGTCCCTTGGACTTCGATTGACGACTAATTTGACTCGAATTGGCTTCTTGAAAACTAGGGTTCTTGGGGCTCGAATTTGGGGCTTGGGGCTTTGGGTTCGATTCGAGCAAAACCAACACTGGTGGGGGTATGAGGGAGGTCATGGGAGCCTATAGTGTGATTTTGGGGTTGGTTGGAATGGTTTTTGTTTTGGCTCGGATCTTCAACTGGATATTCGAGAAGTTAGGGACCGATTCGAAACAAATGGTTAGTAGATTTGGACTCAGGGTGTTTGGAAGGTCGTCCGGTGTTATTTTGGTGGCCGTTGGCCTACCGGAACCGCCGTGAGGCGATTTCCGGCAGGCGGAGTGTGGTGGCTCACGGCGGGGTTAATTCGTCTGTGGAGAGACGATGGGTGTGAGGGGGGGTCTGGCTTGGGGGGGCGGGGTGTGAAGGCGGGCGTTATGTACGACTCAGGAGGTTAAATCCTGATCGTTGGATCAGTTACGATCAACGACCAGGATCTCCTCCCTTAAACCAAACGGTGTTGTTTGGTTAAATTACGGCCTGGGTGTATCTGGGATTTATCGATTAATCTGGGCCGTTGGATAATAAAATCCAACGGTCCAGATCAAACGTTACATTAACTGATGCTGGGCGAGTATTTTGGGAATTTAATGATTAATCTGGGCCGTTGGATAATAAAATCCAACGGTCCAGATCAAACGTTACTTAAGCTGATGCTTGGGTGAGTATTTGGGTTGGGTGTTGAATTAGTATGGGCCTGGTTTTATTAAATTGGAGATGGCCCAGTTCCGATTCCCTCTTTATTTTGTCTCCTCTTTTGTCTAATTTAAACTAAACAACATTCTAACTCACACTACAAAAATCAAACTAACTTATAAGAGTGCCAATTAAGTTTTACTAATAATCAAGATACACCATTACATATCACTTAGATGTAAATCACATAATTTGCTTATTAACACTCAAAAATGCAAAACATAATATATATTTTTGTATTTCACTAAAATAAATAAGCATGCACACACAAAAATGCAAATGTAAGATAAACATAACACCAAGATCACAAAAATCATGCTCAACATAAAACTATTTTATTTTTTGAATTTTCTGGGAGTGATTCTCATGTAGGGCAAAAATCACGTGCTCACAATTATATACACTAGTGAGGAAATGACTAAGAGTTCTCAAACAAAGAACCACCTATTAATAGGGTTGGGTGGCACCAGAATCGAAGCGGAAGACTGTTAGTGGCACCAAAACCAAACCGACATGCCATATGTCTCTGTCTCGGGAAGACGCGTAATGATGACGCACGTGAAAGTGACGTTATTTCCCAATAGGCCACATCATCCAAGATACCGTAGAGCGCACTGCTCTACCATTATTGGCCAAACCGTCATAATTCATTAGCCAAATTTCTCCGCAGGTATAGGCGATGTACGCTTATCAAGGACGCACCGGGCTGCAACATCGACAAACGGGGGGACTAATTTTATAGTTCCTAATTTGGCAACCACGACCTCAATTGAGTATGACAAGGAACAAGGTTATCATGGTATAGCATCCGATGGTCGTTATGGTAGAAGGCACCGACCAATGGCAGTTAGTTGATGTATGGCGTCCACCGTAGTGTAAGGTTCGTAGGAGTGAGTTATGCTCTTCGAATATTCTTTATGTTGTACCTTATTTTAGGATTTCAGAGGGGATTGTCCCTTATATATAGGTATATATAGGGAAGTCAATGAAGAAAGGGGGGAAGGGCAAATAAAAAACAAAAGAACACTTTGTAAAAGAATCGTCCGAGAGAAAATACAAAAGCAACCTTGTTCATTGATTGCACATCTGAAAATTAATATATCAATGTTGGATATCGGGAAGGATCGAGATTCCTGCGAACATCTAATCCTTATTTTTTTCTCCAAGCCAATCACATTTATTAAGTTTGATTGCGCACTTAAAGTCATCACACTTATGAGCATTAATTTGATTTTAACATATTAAGAAGCATCATTCATCTTGCTCATTTCTTCCATCACTTGATCCGGATTTTATAAAGCTTAATTAAAATTTACCCCTTCATTAGTATTAATTGATTTAATCAAAAGGATTTTAACGTATTTTGGTCAAACAAATATGTCACCATTTTTGTCCATAGAAATATTTAATCGCTGCTTGTATCACAGATTATATCATAGAATGACTTGAAAATATATTAAACAACCACATATTGTATATCCTTATACATTACTACTGTAAACATTAAGATTCTCTAGGACATATATCGAAAATAAGTTCCAAAGAGAAAAAGATTGAAACTTATTAGAGCTTAAATTGTAAGTTTTGATAGAAGTTAGAACAACGATATTTGTATATTTAACTGCTTCGAGTTTAATTTAAAAAAAGAAAAAGAAATACTACTATATCTTTATACTCGTGCGGCGCCAAGTGAAGAATGACTATGCTATGCATACAAAAAAGATCTCGTCAAACTAGACGTAATTTATCAAATTAAAATTATTATTTTAACGAAGATATCTTTTTGTTGGACGGTTCAAGTTAGTATAAAAGTCCAATATGACAAAAGCTCAGTGGTAACCATAAATAAAAAAGACACTCCACGAATGACGTAGACATACCATTTCTTATTCCAGGATAGTGGGCCAAAGAAACAAATGACCGAATTCAGAAATTCACAACTTACGGCTCGTTTGATACTAGCTATACCAGATAATTAATTTCGGAATTTAAATTTGAGATGAATATATCTTATATTTGATTAGGATAAAATTGTAGTATAATCAATAGCGAAGTTAGAAGTATCATTTAGAATATTCCAATTTGAAATAAGTAAAAAACAATTCTAGATAAAGAATGTTCAATATATATTTTATACCATTAAAATCTAATATTGTACCTATAGTGTAACCCTGAGGGGTAACTCGGCTGGTAAAGGCTTGAGAACAAAGTTCTTCAAGTCGCCAGTTCGAGTCCCAGTTGGGTCACTGGAGGCGTTACAAACCTGCCGCGTTTCCAGAGCCCCGTGAAACTAACCGTTACCGCCTTGAAACAGCGAGACCCAATGGGTACAGCTAGTCGGATTCGCAAAACAATGCCATAAAACCACGGTAGAAAAAAAAAACTATAGTATAATTTTTCTACAAATGATAGTCAGTTGTATATTTTAGTATTTTTTATCCCTATAAAAAAATAAAATAACTTATGACAGAATAACTAATCTCAAAATAATTTATCATGAAATTACTTATTTGACAAGCGAAAAAGGACTGTTGGACAGCTAAATATCTATATCCAATTCATTACTCATCAGCCACTTGTGTGTTACCCAAAAACCTATCCCACAAAATGAAATGAAAAGAAGGTAACAAAAGTTGAGAGGTGTAAGCTAACGTAAGGTCTTTCTTAAAAGCCAAATTCTTTGTTCCCCTTTCTTGGAGGAAAGTCTTTCATGTTATAGTTTTCCACTTTTTTGAAAGGTGAGTGTTGGATTACACGTATAGATAATGGAGATACTAATAAGATCGTCAAATCATTTGGTTGGATTAAATTTGAGCAAAGAAAAATAAATTAAATCAACAAATCAATTATAATCTACCCCTTTTAGAGTTTTAAATAAAAACTATAAGCATTAGTTATTTCTCTCGCAGAGAAACATGGGGCAGAACTTAGATGAATTATCAACAATAAATAAATAAATTCCGACCTTCGGTCTATAGTATATTTTTCTTTTCATTAGTAGTGAAACACACTTAAAGATATTTCTTACATAGATCTACACATTTACTTTTTATATTTGTTAGTGATTGATTGACAGTTATACGTCTCGATGACTCCATATAATCTTTACGGGAAAAAAACTCGCATCATACTATATGCATGGAAAATAAAAGAAAATATTGCACGAAAAGTTAGAAGGCTATAACGTTGAGCAAGTTACATAATAATTTTGTTAGAGTTACACATTTTTCATTGACATGCCTAGTTAAGATGTGTTTTTGGCGGGAGAAATTGAAAAATAGCAAGATTTATAATTGATTGTTCAAAAATAACGTAACTTCAAAAGTAATCGAAATTTAGTCATTTTTATGTAAAAAATAAATTGAGTGAAAATACTGTTCAAAACCTGGATAATACTTCAGTATAATATGCTGGAGTTCCAGCATAAGTGTAGTTGAACTCCAGCATATTATACTGGAGTTTCCAGGATAAGTATACCGGTCCAATATAATATACTGGAGTTTGGAGCACTGGTGCTCCAGTCTCGAGTATATTATACTGGATAGAGGTGGATGTAGTGTAGAGTTTACGGGTTCAACTGAACCCATAACTTTTGACACAGAGTAAAAATTTACATGTAAAATTTCATTAAAATTATAAAAATAATATATATGAACCATAATTTTAAAAATATAATAGGTTTGAACCCATAAAATTTAAATCCTGGATCCGCCTATGATACTGGAGCCAGCAAAGTATATCGGTCCAGCATAATATGCTCAAGTTCATACACAGGTGCACCGAACTCTAGTATATTATGCTGGATCAGTCTCTATTGCAGCAAAATAATGACTATTTTTCGTTGACTTGATAAATACTGGCTATTTTTGATTGACCAGTACAAAAACTGGCTATACTGTGCTATTTTTACGTTCTAAGCCGCTGATTTGTTGATATTTTTGGATCAATGTACTTCGGAGTCTGGCCCCATTCTGGCTAAAGCCTGTGGGCCAATCATGGTCCTGATCCGGGACCGCAACCGGCCCATTTTAGAACACGAAAGCAACTTAAAGCATCGTTTGCCGACCACATCATAAAGTCAACACCACGTCAGCTTAATGTCTCAAGTCTCAACTCGCACGATGGATTCCAGAGTCTCAAATTCGACCCGGATCCGGAGCCGGTTCCGGATCAATATAGGGTGTCTGTTTAAGTTTCCACACTTTTGGAGTTGCAGTTGAATAGCGGAAGTGGAAGCCATAGCTGTCTTCAAGTAATTACCTTTGATCTCTCCTCTGAATATTTTGCTGCTGTGTACGTTAGAAGCTAAATTAAACTGTAAAACATATTATCTGGAAATGTGAAAATCATCTTTTTTTCTTTGATCTAAAATTCAGTTTTTTCTGTTTTTCCTAATTCTCTTTTTGAATGATTTTCGGTTATGAATTAGGTTGATCCTATCACTAGCAAATATTTCCAGTAAAATTTCTATTTTTGTGTGTGTGTAATGTGTATCCGAAATTTTCATATGGCAACTATTTTCAAAAGTGCAGTCTGCTGGGACTTTAAGGGTAAAGCATGATTTAAGAGTAGGTTTTACCTAAAAATGCGTATATAAATAAAATAAAGTAAAATTTATATTTTGTGTTAAAAAAAAAAAGAAACCATAAACAAAAGCATATAATCCAAAGGAATTGAAAGTTACGGAGTGTGTATTATTGTAATTCGTAAAGAAGCTTAACGAACGGTATGTTATGTTGCTGATTTCTTGTGGAACATGATCCTACGTTTCTGGTTATTCTTAGCTTGTTCAGTTAGGTTAAGACGGAAGAGATTTTGGATAAGTTCTAGTTATTCTTTTTTCAAATTTTGATAAGTTTATGTATGCGAAACAACAAACAGAATGAATAATCTGTGTCGCTTTGGTTCAAATTGATATCCTTCTGCTTCTAGTTACGCTATTCTTCCATTCTGGACTATTATATGCCTCTGGAATTTCAGTCATCAATTTGCTTGCAGCTGGTTTTGGTATTGATATTGGTATAGGTTTGAGTATTGAATTCTATGATGTAGCATCCTTGAAAGAATTCAAGAGAGATAAGTTGCCCAATGATCAGTCACAGTTAAGCGGTTTCTTCAGAGTTGAGTCATTTGCATAACAAATGCTCAAAGTGTAGAATTTTTCCTAACACTTTTACTAGTTTTGTTTGTTGTTGGTCATTGAACTAGCATATCATTTCTAAGAGTAAAATTCTTTTCACCCTGTAAGAAGTGTTCAAATTTGTATTTAAGTAATTGATTTGAGACCAAACTTAGTTATGCTTGTTGTTTGTGTTTCTACACTTTAGTCATTGTATGTGGTTCACTGTATATTGAAAATGATCCATTAGTTCGATGTTTGTTTGCTTCTTGATAGGAACTGCATTTTGTTTACTTTGTGTGTAGCCTTCCCCATCATAACTAGGTAGGAATTTTACAGAGAATGATGCAGAAGAGACAACAGCATGTGTCTGGCATGGCTAACAATCCACCAGCGTGACTCATAGACGTATTCACCGAGCAAATTTTCCTATAAGGGTCCTTGATAGCACTCTCCTTTTGCATGATCTTCAAACATACGGGAGAAACACAGTGAAAGAAAAAAATGCTTGGATTTTCATATGGAGAGATATTTCTCTTGCTTGGTGCTACTGCTGCTCTTATCGGACCTAAAGATCTGCCAATCATAGCAAGAACAGCTGGCAGATTTGCTGGGCGTGCCATTGGTTATGTTCAATTGGCCCGTGGTCAGTTTGAAAGTGTCATGCAGCAGTCTCAAGCTCGCCAGGTGCATAAGGAACTGCAAGATACCATTGCTCAACTAGAAGCCATACGTCATGAAATTCGAACAGTCTCTTTTATGAATCCTGGTCCACTGACATCAAGGCTAGTAGACAACATCAGCGCTACAGCTGGGGCTGGTGCGATAGCAAATGGACCTCGGAAATCTGATGAAGAGAGCACAGAAGTTGAAAATGGACCTAAAAAATCTGATAAAGAGAGCAAAACAGTAACTGTCACACCTAAGGATCATAATTCAGGGAGTTCAGCTTTGAGTGATATGCACAGCCAAGCAGCTGCTTATGCAAGATTGGCAGAAATGACTCCTTTGAAATCTCTGTCCGTAGATAGGGAAGGTCTGAGTGAACTGACTGATGAATCTGGGAGTATTATTGTACTCCCTGTCTCTGCAGAGAGTGCCGGATTGTTGCCAAAACGTAAAGATGAAGCAAAGGGGTCTGACATTGTCTTAGAAGCAATACTAGAGGCAGAAGTGGCAAATAATGCCAAAGAATTTTTCTCACAGCCACAAAAACCATTAGATAGTGAATAAAGAGGTATATTGGAAGAACTTTTACACCAGTAGAAGGCTGCCAAGTGAGCATGTTAGCAATGGACGGAAGATCACCGTGGAAAGAGAGACGATCTAGGCCCAGTTGGGGTCTAGTTATGGTTGAGTCTTTTTACCTTGTCTCTGCAGATATTCCCTTTCCTTCTCCCCTCTAAATCAGCTAGGGCATATAAAGAAGAGACTACAGCATTAAACCTTTCATTGGGGTTTCCTCCATTTCTTTTTGTTGGTTTTTCTATTTTTCTTCTGTGAAGATTCTTTTCTTCTTTCATTTTGCCTCTGTAGTTTTCTCTCCTTCAATCAATCTGAAGAGACAACAATTTTTTATATCTTTCAGTCATTATGGTTTAATTGATAAAATGCATTTCTTTCTGCAATCTAACGAAAATGTAGCATTTTCTCTTTTCCAACTAGTTAGCAAAGTAAGACTTTTAATCATGTTTAACACAACAACAACAACAACCCAGTATAATCCCACGTCTGGGTCTGGGGAGGGTAGTGTGTACACAGACCTTCCTCGTGTTAATTATGTTTAACACGAGGATCTTATATTCACATGAGGTTTTCTTTTTCTTTCCTTGCATTATCATTTTCATGGTAATTGGACTTGGAAGGTTTATCTTTGAGTTTTTTCCCGGTGTAAAAGCAAACCAGGAGACTTGTGTTTCCTTTTCTTTCTCTTGTTCTCCCTCCCTCCCTCCCTCCCTCTCTCCTCTCCAAATTTTTTTCTTGACGACGGGAGAGTTTCATGGACGTTAAACATAAGTTTGATATGAAGCCTCACACTCAGAACATGGAGGAGTATAGGAAAATGAAAGGACAAATACATGTAAGACTCATAATATTTCTTCTTCTAGACTTTTCCAATTCGTGTTTGCTATTACTCTAATGATCTCGGAGTGCATATGAGACCCATGCCTGACATGATCAAGTATTGCATCCAGTGTTGTCAAAGGCGCGCTTAAAGCGCGATTAAGCCCTAAAGCGAGGCTCAAAACATGTTGAGCGCTTCGCCTCGCTTTGTGGGCGCTTTAGTGTCGTATCAAAGCTCTAAGGCATACTTTTCCTTGCCAATGAGTGTAATCCTCAAAAGGCGACAATAAACAATTGATATTTTACTTTATCATAAAAAATTTACAATTTCTTTGTCCATATATTTGTTATTCATACGTATAATTATTAGTCTTGGACTACATATACATATTTTTACTTTTTTCCCAGTTGCGCCTTCTTTCATTAAAGCTCACTCTTTATTTGCGCTTTGTACTTAAAGCCCAAACGGACCTTAGAGCTTTTTTGCGCTTTTCACCTTTGGTAACACTGATTGCATCCGGACTTGATAGCATCTTCTGGATGCTTGATTAGTGTAAGCTATTTCAGCTGACCTAACAAAAATAATCGGGTGTTGCATCCAATACTAAGTTATTTGCTATGTTATTGTTTCTCGAAGTAGAATTCTATGCCGCTGTTCTTTTTCCTTTCTGTTTTTTCATAAACCATTTTGTCAGAGTGGGATAGTCTTTCTAATGTGTAAGAGATAGGCAACGGTTGAAGAACTTGGAAGGATCTGGAATATCCCTAGGTTTAATCCATTTTTACTTTCTAACTTTAAGACCAATTTTGTAGTCTAACTATTTTAAGACATAACAAATTATGGATTTACATAGATTATGGTTCTTTTGAAGCCTATATGTTAGGCTTCCTAGTATTGTTCAGGCAATGTGAATCAAATTGCAATCTGAAAATTGCATAGAATAGCTTGTGTGGTAGTTTTATACTTTTGTGTAGTTGGTCCTCTGTACGTGTCCTTTCAAAGGTTATTAGCATGTTTAACCGTATGATTTTGTACTCTCATAGCTTTACTAACTAGTGCGCAATGCTAATTT
Source organism: Nicotiana noctiflora (assembly GCA_032618575.1). NCBI lineage: Eukaryota > Viridiplantae > Streptophyta > Magnoliopsida > Solanales > Solanaceae > Nicotiana > Nicotiana noctiflora. The sequence continues at coordinate 58,660 of JASVEL010003623.1, forward strand.
TTCAGTTCTAGAGTCATCTCACTTTTGTCTTTATTGGCATTGCTTGAAAGCTTAAGTACTTAAATCTAGAAGCTGTATTCCACTTGATGCCATTTTACCAAGTTTGTGACCGTATGCTTAACCAGCTTGAAAGCATAGAAACCTTTCCATGATTCCCTTCAAAATATGCAATACCATGTGGTGGGTGTAAGGGCCTGAAAATTATGCTTTTGGCCTCCCGGCAACATCATTAACACGTTAAGTATACACATCTCCTACCAGTAATTGACACACATGTCTATATCTATGGGCGCGTGATGCCTATGAGGGTTCATCCTCCTGGTAGTAGCATACCTTTATATTCTTAGAGAAAACACATTCCTCTTATTGTTGCTGCACCGAATATGTACTCAAAACAGCGGCAACTGTTCTCGATGGTCTTCTCTAGTCGTTGGATGAAAACTAATAGAATAATGGGTAGCCTCTGTAAATCCATCATTTCCGTGCAGGAGAAGAAAGCAGCTCCTACTAAAGGGCCAGAAGCTAAAAGAACTAGGAGGGGCCGTGGTGAGATTTGGGTTTTGAATCAGTTAGTGTAAGAAAACTGATCAACCTGCAGTATGTCGAGCAGTCCCAACGTCGACTCCATTATCAGGTACATAGTTCTGTTTGTTTTGGTGCTAGAAATAGAGTTAGTGTGATTTACTAGCAGGGGCGGATCCACTCCTTTAGGACGGGGTGGTATGGTACCTACTAAGATGATAAAATTATCATATACCTATGTTGAAATTTTCTTAAACTAGGCTAAATATTTGATCTTGCCATCGCAGTTGTAAATTAGACAAAGGTGCCATGACTAGTAGACCTTTTTAAAAGCTTTTCTCGTGTGTAAAATTTAAGTTGAAATTTATCTTGAACCTTGTCCGACTTCTCCTTTTCGTTGTGCTTTTTGTTTCTTTTTGTCCTAGTCATTTCCTTTTCGGCTACCTCCCAATTTTCTAGTTGTCGTTTTGTTATTTTTTTTATATTTTCCTTTCCTTTATTCTATTATTTTATATGTGGTGTATAGCAAGAACACTAAAAAAGAAAGACTTCAAATTTTTGAAATTCCATAAAATAAGCATTCTTCTTAATCTCAAATCTCTAAGTTTTCTTTATTCAAATCCGAAAAACTGGGTGCCGATGGGAATTTTGGATTAAGATCAAATTCAATTTTCATTATATCGTAAAAACTTGTGTTATTCTATGATTATTATATATAATTTAAGTCTCTTTGCTATTAAATTATGATGAAAATTTTGTAACCGTTGCTTAAAAAAGATATGAGATTTTATGATTTTTATTTTTGGAAACTTGTAGTTTATTTAATTCTCTGCTTATGGTATAATGTATTTATCGAAGATATATCTTTTTCTGGTGTAGTTGTCTTTTTGAAATGCTAATTACGTTTGTTTATTGATATCTGAGATGTAACTTTGATGTTTTCAAATAAAAATTACCTATTAAGTTGACCTGAATAAGCTAAAAAAATAAATAAATGTTTCGAACAAACTCTGTATTAGTCATTACAAGATATACATTTAAAAAAATTATGGCACCTGCTACCTTCGAATCCAAGATATGCCTCTGTTTACTAGTCTACTGAATTCCTCCTAAAATCATCGAGTGGTTATGTGGAACATTAGATTTAGAGATGTTATGTTTTACAATCTATTAGCAATATTAGTCTAGAGTCCAGGTTTCAGCTCAATTGAGTAAAGATACCGTTCCAACAATCTTTTCTTTTTAATAAAATTGGAAGATGTTGCATGTCCTTCAGTTATGCAGTTGTATATTTCAACTATCCCTTCCCAAATGATGTATACCTGACTATTTTGCTTGTTTTGCAGCAATCTCTGAAAGATATACTGAAAGGAGCTCTGTGTGTACAAAAAAGAGGAATAAACCAAGAGAACATATTAGCTGAAGCCAGAGTATAAGAAATCTGTGGAGGATACAGGTGCCAAATGAATTGTGTCTCTGTTTTAACGTATATTAGATGTGCAACATGAAGTAATAGGATTTTTCAGAATTCTCTTCATGAATGTTTATATCCTAGGCCTTCACTAGTCAATAGGTGTGTTTATATAATGTTGTTGTCAATCATGAATTGCATAGAGTTATGTGAATGAGATAAATACTGGAATGCATTAGCTTAACCTACTTTCGTGCTTACTTTACGTCTATTTTTTTTAAGGCGAGGGTCTACTTGAAACAACTCCTCCGCTTTCTTAAAAGTAGGGTTAAGGTCTGTGTACATACTACCCTTCAAGATCTCACTTGTGGCACTACACTGGTATGTTGTTGTTGTTGTTGTTAATGTACGTCTATTTTTAAAAGAAAAAACTGAGGGAGAAGCTCAGAAGATATGACCATGCTCTCGTCAAATCATTAGTACCAGGAAGGAAGGAATCAACAAGCTCAAAATATAAGCTTGAAAATATCTTTGAGCTTTCAAGATGTCCTCAAGTGGAGAGTCAAACACAATTACTCATCTCCAATCCATTATTCATTCCCACCAACTAAAATCTTCTTTTCCTTCCTAGGCCGTCCTAGACTTTCATTCACTTTTTTCTATAGAAAATTTTCATTTAGAATGATTATTTATTAATTCATATAACTGGAATTTGAGTGAAAAGCCCAAGACGTCATGTTCAGTCTATTCTATTAGATCCAGTGATTTCACTCATAATGTATTTTGATTATTTTCCTTTACCTGTGCTCATCTAAAATGGGACAATTTAAATGGAAAAGAGGGCGAGGCTTCGCTATTTTCCAAAGAGAGGTTTATTTCTTTCCCTCTTCAATTTGTATGATTAGTTCAATGGTATCATTATGTCGGCCATTGGTTAGGTTTGGTTTGCAATGACATCTCCATGTGCTGCATCGTTGCCTTTTCTTCCAGCTCACTTTGTTTGACTCTTTTACTTCAAGGCAAAATTCCTAGATAGCCCCTCAAACTTGGCACAATGTCAGTTAGGCAATTCAGCTTAGCTAATGACCAGATATACACATATGTTACATGAGCACCTCATGCTTGCATGGAAAATTGTGTCTTACATTTATATTTGAGCGCGTGAAAAGCTCAAAATATGCTTTTTCTTTTTTGAAAAATTTCACCTCTATTCCTCAAAATTTCCAGTTGCCCTTTACACCATTTTCACAAATTTTAAGCTTAACAATCACTTCTCTCCATAATCCAAAAAAAATAAAAAAGAAAAGAAAAAGAGCTGCCAATTCGAGCAATCTCCATTACCATTTCTGATGACCCTTTCCACCAGCAGAGATGGTCCTTCTCATAGATTAAGTTAAAATGTGTTTCCTCGTCTGAGTCTGGAGCTCTATATTTGGTCTTGCATTAATTTGTTTGTGGTGGATACAGTATAAATTCTCATCTTTAATCAGAACATTGATAATTGGGCTAAGTATCTTGGATCCAACTTGCTGCTTAGAGTCATACAACGAAGCATCAGATCTATTTTATTGGTACTGTCATTCAAGATTAAGATTAGATAAGATTATAAATAATTACATTCAACAAAAGGTACATGTCGCACACAGAGAGGATAAAACAAGAGAAGGTCGCTTGAGATGGTCTAACTTTGTTCTCGTGGACCTCTGAATGCACCATCCCTAGGTGCTACACTATGATGATAGACTGTGCCAATAAGGGGACGAGTTAAATCTCAAATTACATGGAGTAAAGTTATCTCGAATGACCCACAATCTCTTGAAATTCTTACCACGTAGGAAGAACAAAACAAAAGGAAAGCAAAAGATTCATATAGGCTATTCCAGTCAATTGGATTTAACGTTTGTCATATTGGTGCACTTACGCTGGGTGTGGTGTCTGCCTGAAATCTTTTTAGTTTGTTTAGAGAGACAATGCTGGGGAGTTATAGTGTTAAACGATCCTAATTTGTCAAATGATTGAGTATTCAAATAAAGCGAGTCCAAATAGGAGCGGGATTGAACACTGAAGGATGTAGCCTAGTGGTTAATGAAGTGGTCAAGAACCATGAAGTCTCATGTTCAAATCCCATCGGAGGCAAAAAAACACTAGGCAATTTTTTCGATCTGTCCAACCCTTGGTGGATAGAATTACCCGATACCTGTGCTGGTGGGAGGTAGAAGATACCTTGCGAAATTAGTTGAAGTGTGCTCAAGCTGGTCCCAACACTACAATTATTAAGAAAAAAGGAGCGGAATGGATGTTTATGATCAAGCCAAACCTAACTAGTTTGGAGTTGAATGTAGTAGCTATTGTTGTAGTACAGAGGGCGAGTATTGGGTTGGTGAAGATTGTTGTGTCTTCTTAAGTGCAGTAATCTATGATTTAGTTCGTTTATTTGGTAAATAAGGAGTGATCATTTCCCCAAGTAATATGACATTGGTGATAATGAATGATTTTCATGAGATTTCCACCGGGCAATCATATAACATTTCATTGCATGGATGTGCCATCCATCATCCTTGGAAAGGTCAGATGGATGAGAGGTTATGTTTCCATTGGAGAATGGAGAGAGGAAAATGACACAATTCTGGAGGAGCTTATGAGTGGGATTCCATTCATAAATGGTCTGTTTTCCTTACTCAAGGAAGGGTAGGGTTAGTATTTCCTAGGATAAGAATGTTGTACTTCCAACATTATGGGAGAGGTTTGGAGTAGTTTGGGGGTGTGGGACTCTTCCTCTGGAGCCCTTGCTTAGGGTAGTGCGGTTTTTGTGGTTGCAAAAAAAAATGTTAGGCCTCATAGTTAAGGTGCCAAAAATTTAGAAATTTTTCCTGTGGAGCTCAATCAAGAGATTGATAAGAGTACGAGATGTGGAGCAGAAGTTTGTTGAATATCATGATCATTCATCTGAAAATACTGTTTCACTTAGTGATGTCCACATAATGGATGTACCTGCATATGTGCGACATGGTAAAATGCATTTTGGCACACTATCTAGTGTCTCCAGTCTCATTTGTCTCTACAATGACATTTATTCTATCCTTTCTGCTAAGATGCTAACATAACAGCTGTCCTATTGGTATGATGATCATGGCTTTCATTTGTCTAGCACTGTAACTGTATATTAAGGTACTTGGAATAAATTGCTTTGTCAGTACTTTTTGTGTATATGAAGTCTGAGTAAGTTGCATTCAATCTCCTTTCAAATGTTAACTATTCTTTCATACTTTCTGCCCGCAGGGCTTAGTCAAGTGGCAAAGGTTGAGCGACTTGTGACTTGGGTCACAGGCTCGAGCCCTGCACCATATTAACTAACTGCGGTATTTAAATGGAGAAGGGTAAAGGGGCCCCGCCTGCTATTCCCAGGTTTTGAAAGCTGCCAGTGGTTCCCAGACGGATTTCTCAGACTTAAAAAAATAATCATACTTCCATCCTGCATTTAGTTTATTAGTTCTATTACAATGACTGGTTAAAAAATAATCTAGAAAATCTGGATCTAGTGTTTGGACTCAAAATTGATATTGATTCATGTGGATTTTGCTGGAAAATACTAGTTTTCCAGTATCTATCTCTTTTTGGCCCGAGGGATCTCTAAGACCTGTGAGTTCCACCATGTAAAATCAGCATTTGTCCTGAGAAACACATTAAAAAACAATGGCTCACCAATTTATGATCTACCCTCCTAAGGTTGTTTAGTTTTTGAGTGATTACTTTTTGTGGTACTTGTTACAAAAGAAAAAATGGCATTTGTATACTATATGAATTCGATCTCATTTGCATGACTTTCATGTAGCATATTGAATTTTATGCTGCTGAGATTTTGATGTTGTATAATTAAGTATGACAGACATCAGTGGGAAGCCTGCACCTTTCTATCGATCTAAGGATAGATTAATTCATGATTTGGTGCTGTTACTATGCCTTTTCTTTCCTGTTTCATCTCTTTTATTGTGTGGTGGTGGCAGAGAGGGACAATAAATGGAAGGAGTGTTTTTGCGCGTTAAGCTAAGGTGATTGTGTTTAATCTTGGTTATGCTGTGAGTGAGTTTATTAAGCTGAGGAAGTTTTGGAAAATTTTGGGAATATCTTGGGGACAGGGTCAAGGAAATGTTGCCGTATTATTAATATTTTATGATTATAATTGAGAATAGCGGGTAGTGGGTAAGCAACGGAGGGAACAAGTTGGACTCGGGAAAACCAAACATAATAGAATTGAGTGAAATGTGGGATAACACTGCGATAAGAGAACTATTAGCTATAGAAAATTGAGACTCCAGGTCTAGTTTTATTGTGTGCCAATGGAGTGATGTTACTGCTAAGAGAGACAAGTTTTTGTGCAAGTTAGATAGCCTCCGTCCGTTTTTTTGCATTCAGCTGGCTGCCCTTCTATATATAACACTCCTCGTATTAAAAACTGTTGGAGAGTACTTTTTATCTTCTTCCTTATTTAGAAGAGAGCCCCTCCAATAATAGGTATATGCCACTGAATGAAACGAGCACACGGTAGTCTTCCGTAAAAGGTAGAAAGACTAGTTAGCTCTGTGCTCACGGTGTGGCTGCCTAATGTTTTTTTTGGTTAATAAATTCCTTTATTGTTCCATAAAGGTGCGTGCTTCGGCATTCATTTTTTTACGTCTATTTATATCCCAGACATGGGTTTGAAATTATTTGATCAGCATTCCAGTGAAAAGTTAAAATGGAGGCTGGTGCTCTAAAAGTAATAAATTATGTAGTGGTAGTCCTTTTCTTGAATATGTTCAACATGCAGATTCCCAAGATAGTGCGGCTTTCATGTCAGTTCCTAAGCTTGAGTCCATTCTGCCCACGGAAAAAAGAAAATAAAAGTAAAAAAAGAGTTTAAGCACTCTTTTTAGGTTTATATGGTTAATTTGTCCAACTAGTTCCGTATGACTATGAATATATGATGCTTGTAGGAAATGGATAGTCTGAAAGCTTGGTCAGACAAGTTTGTGAGGCTATTTTTTCTTTAAAATTGGACTAGTAATAAGAACTCATGTGGCCTCCAGGGCTTTGATCTAGTGGTAAGAGCGTGCGTCAGGTGCATGTCACAGTATTTAAGTTCAGAAGGGTAGAGGGAGCGCTCATTATCCACCAAATTTCGAACCTTGTGCCATTAGCCCTCGTGAATTTCTTCTGCTTGTTTTTGTATGGTTGATACAGGAAGTCAAGATTTGAAAGTTAGTGAGATTGTCCTTCATATTTTGTTGTCTATCACATGGTTTTCCATATGCAGAAAAATATATCAGGATGTTCAACTAAGCTAGCGTTATCTTGTATGTGTAACCATATTTTGTGAGTGCTTAGTTATAAACTGCTTGTGTTTGCTGAAAGAATAATATCTCTATCCCTGCAGTCTGAGATGCCTATGAGAATGTCAAAGTCACAGTCAAATTGACTGTAATGCGCTCTTTCTGATAGCGAATAGCCAACCAATGTGTTCCCCTGATTTAAACTTCTCAGACATGTGAGTCAGAGTAGGTATCATGAAGATAGCCAACGAGGAATCTTCTTTGTCACCTTTGGAAGATCTTTAGCATCTTTTAACTAGAGATAATTGGTCCAGCTTCTCATTTTTCGCGATTGGACTACAGATAAACTTTATTAAGACTTTTGCATGTAATGGTGGCCTATGGTGCCTAATATTGGGACCCTTTACCTATATATATCATGCAGCTAGTGACTGTTAATGGAGACCTTGTCACTCCCATGAACGTTGATGGTCAAAAGTGGCTAACAACAGAGGTGTTTCAAGATTGTTTTGATGAACATAGTAATGGTCCTACTCTTGAATGGAATCTGTACTATTTCCATTTCTACTCCTTCACTTTGAAGACTAATGCTTTTGGAGTCCCATCAATTCTTCTCTGCTATTCTATGTTGCTCAGACTCTTCGAAAATGTGGCGGATACGTGTCGGATCGTCCAAAAGTAGTATATTTTTGAAGGATCCGACACGGGTGTGGTTATATTTTGGAGAGTTTGTACAACATAGCTGCCATTGCATCATCATGTTTTTTGGTATCACATTTTTACTTTATGTGCACTTGAATGCCAATAATTAATCCCTTGCTTGGATTTACTCTTTTGCAATTTGAAGGGGAGCGTTGGCGTAATTGGTAAAGTTGTAGGCACGTGACCGAGAGGACACAGATTCGAGCCGTGGACACATTCTCTTGCAGAATACATGGTAAGGTTGTGTACAATAGACCCTTGTAATCTGGCCCTTCCCCGGACCCTACACATAGCGAGAGCTTAATGTACCGTGCTACCCTTCATATAAGGTGCAATTTGATTGATTATTGAAGTTTCTGAAATTAGAACATGTTGCTCAAAAATGCTTTTGGCATATGATATCACATGCATTTGATATACCGTCTAGAAACTTGATAAAAGCTTATTTTCAACCTATAGATTCTTTAGAGCAGGATGCCTATGTTTTAGAAGAATGGTGAGAAAAATCATGTTGCTCTTACTACAAGAAAAGCAGTATCTTGTTTGTTTACAGAGAGATATTGTTTCCATTTCTTGCCCTTGTAATTTGACTCTGCTGTCAAATTGTCTGTACAATAGTGTGTTATTTTTGACATATTTAAATTTTGCTGTCTTTAAGCATCAGCAAGAAGGCGTGACGAGAAAGACTATTTTATATAGTGTGTTAGTCAATTTCGGTGACTGGTTAGGCCATGATTAAACTTAGAATGTTTATCTTGTGAAAACGACGGATTAGTTCAGCAATTGATGATAGTAGTTATCTGTATACTTCCATCGCTTTACTTTTGAATCGCATAAGCTATTCTTCTTTTTTGTTGGTAGTGTATGTGTTTTAATATACTACTTTTTATATGTGCAAGGGAGTAAAAATAACATGGGCTAGCTAGTTTTCGGACAGGTCATTCAAAAATAGCCAGTGTTTGCAAAGTCTTTGAAAAATGATCACTATTTTGCTGCAACACAAAAAGTTAATATGCTGGAGTTTCAATATACTTTGTTGGAACTCAAGTAAATTATATTGGAGTTCCAGCATACTTATTGTGAGCACGTGATTTTTGCCCTACATGAGAATTACTCCCAAAAATGCAAAATAAAATAGTTTTGTGTTGAGCGTGATTTTCGTGATTTTGTGTTATTTTTCTCTTATTATTTGTATCTTTTGTGTGCGCATTTCTATTTAAATTAATATAAAATACAAAATATTTGCATTTGCATATAAATTCGTGTGTGCGATTAAGAGTAATTAAGCTTGTTTTACGAGAATAAAAAATAACAAAAATATGTATCTTTTGCATTTAATGTCTAGTTGTGTGATTTTATTTTTTGAAATGGTACTTTAAATTGTGTGCGATAGTTATTATTAAGAATTGATTTGTATTTGTAAGATAATTTTGGTTTTAATTTAATCTAGGATTTTGTTTTTTTAAATTAGGAGAAAAATAGTTGGGAAATAAATATACAAGGAGAAGAATTAAATAAAAAGAGAAGAAGATCAAATTTGGGCCAAATTCAATTAAATCAAGAAAGGCCCAAAACACTACCCAGTCCAAACCGCCAGATCCGTCTCCATGACCCGACCAATACAACCCGACCCATTCCCGTTTTAATCTGGACCGTTGGTTTTCATCCATCCAACGGTCCTAATTAAATCCCTAATTTAATTATACTAAACCCCCCAAACCCTATTATTCATCTTCATTTCTCCTTCTCTCTTCTCTCACTCTCCAGCCGCCACAGTCACGACAGCCACACGGCCGTCTCCTCCACTCTCAAACTCGTCGGCAAATCCCTCCCAACGACCAGCGACCAAACGGCCATCGCCCAGCCTCCCTTCGCAATCAAAGCCCCAGCCTTCGAGACCCAATCCGAGCCCCCCACGAACCCTAGAAGATGTTCAAGACGGTTTTGAAGATTTTGGAGGTTTAAACAGATTTTAATCGAGTTGCTCTCACTTGAGAACACCCGATTAAATCCGTTTAGCCTCAAAAAAAAATTCCAAAACCCGAGTTTGAATCCAAGCGGCCGAATCTCCATTTTTGTTTTTGCTCCGAAGGTATTTCTTATTTTTCTTCTCTGTTTTTGTTTAATTATACCCGTCGCTTTAGTAGTTTTCGATTTTTGTTGATTTCATTGTGATTCGGATGCCAATTCTCGTTTTCCTCATCTCTTTGGGACCTTTTTATTTGGTCGATCTGTTGTTTGTTATTCTTCGTTGTTAACATGTAATTGTAAATCGAATTCACTTCGTTGTTAATATCGTCGATTTGTTTGATGTTGAAATCCAACGTGCTGCCCGAGAATGTGTATTGTCACTGTTTGTCGATTATCGGTTATCGATTGCACATATCGTAATTGTGTAATCGAATGTTGTCAAATACGTGTTCGCGTCGATTAGCGTCGTCGATTAGTTAGCTTCATTTTTTTCTTTTCTCTTCTTTGGCCGAGAACACTGTTTTAGTGAATTGTCAATTCTAAAGTTCTGTTTTGTCTATTTGATTACCGATGTTGTTGAATACAGGTTCGCGTCGATTAGCGTCGTCGAACAATTGGTTTGGTATTCCCCGGCATTGGCCGAGATTCCCTGATTCACTGTGTTTGCATTTGTTTGAATGTCAATCACACATATTATGATTCGACTCAACAAATGTTGTTGTTTAAATTCACGAATTTATTGTTTGAGAATCCCGGGCAGATTGGTTCATGTTTGTTTGAATTGAACTATTCTTTTGTTTGCTTGATTTTGTCGATTGATTCTGTTAGTTATTAATTTGCTGATAGTTGTTTAGTTTAGAGTTTGAAAGCCAACAGCTAGGCAACTAAGAGTGCAATGCACATGGTTTAAAGTGAATTTGGTTGTACAGCAAGATAGGCATTATGTTGAACTTCAGATTAATGTTTCTAATAAAAAAAAAGAGGGAAAGGTCTGGCTTGGGATGTTTTTAAATAGAATTGGCGGTCTTTTATGCTGGATAGGGGCTGAACATGGAAAAAATTAGTTTCTTATTTTTGTTTAGTGCATCAAAAGTTGAAAAGTGCAAAAAAGAGGGAATAACATAGCTGGACAGATCTGAAACTGAAAAGGAAGGGCTGTTGGTTGGGATTTGTAGGTTATAAAAGAGGACATTACAGACTCTCTGAAAACAGATTCACAGATAGAGAAAAAACACACACAAACAACAGTGATATACAGTGAACATACACACACATACAGTGAATACTCTCTGGAATTCACACATACAGGCACACACTCAGAACAGAAAACTGTTTTCACACACACATTGTTTTCACAGTGTTCTCTGTTTTCACAGTGTGTGTATCAGAAGAGTATATCCCTGTTTTCACACACACACACATACAATGTTCTCTTTCGAATTTTGAGTGTTCAATTCTTTGGAGATCATTCGTTTGTTTCTGTTTGGTTCACCAATTGATCTTGGGTCGTTGCCTGGATTCTGTTTCTGTCTAAGTTTGAGGTCTTTGAGTTGTACTGGAGTTTCAAGTGTTACTGTTGTTGCTTGTTTGTTGCTGCCAACTGTTGTTTTCTTCACTTGCTGTTGCTGACCTTTTCTTTTGCTCTATTTCAATTCAAATCCCAGGTATTTCATCCTCTATAATGCTTTGAAGTTTTTCACTCAATGTACCTGAATCATTTCGGAATCAACTGAAGAAACTACTATTATCATTTTAAATTTTCCTCTGTATTACATCTTTGTTTAATCAGTTACTGCAGTCATAGATTTTCGGAATACATCAAGTCACCATTAGAAATTTCGGAGTTTTGTTTTAGTAATTAGATTAAAGGGACTTTGGGTTATTGGTTAGTAATTTTTAGAACCGAATTCAATTTTGTGATATACATTGTTAGTTGTATAATGTATTTGTACGGATTGAGATTATCCTTGATATGTTAAATTGGTAATTTGTTAAAGTCAATTAATTTAAGCATGTTTAAGTTATTAATTTGGTTGATGTTAATTATTAATGCAAGGTATTTTGAATCATTTTTGAATTTCTTCACTTGATTTTCTCTTGAAATCTGTTTATACTTAAGTAGACAAGATAAGTTAGCCCGGGTTTTAGATGCTAATGTTAGATCGATTTTAATCGCATAATCTTGCTTTCGCTAATTAACATCGGATTAAGGATAGTAAACAATCTTACTCTTTAATAATTGGATCAAGGTGAATTATTTCTATTTCGCATATTTTGATCAATTTTCCGTTAGCTTATATCTTGTCATTCAATCTCCGGCCATAAATCAAAGCTAGGAAATAATATATCATTTGGTATGATTCTTTAATCGGAAATAATTTTAAGGGATACACTATTAAGTAAATTGATTTTTTTGGGTTAGTTTTATGATGGTTTTAATCGGCATAGTTTCAAATAAATAATCCGGATACTTTTTTTTTATTCACCTATCTATCAAAAAGTCCGAGTCTATGTTGCAATTAGTCTTTTCTTTTGGCATGGTTTCAAATTAATATAGCGGTTTAAAAGATTTAATTGGAGCATATAATTTGTAAACATGTATAAAATCAGGTATTTTTAGCCATTTATAATAATTGAAGCGACCGTGCTAGAACCACGGGATTCGGGGGTGCCTAACACCTTCCCTCGGGTCAACAGAATTCCTTACTTAGAATTTCTGGTTCGCAGACTTCATTTGAAAAGTCGTAATTTTCCTCGATTCGGGATTTAAATAAATCGGTGACTTGGGACACCTTAATTTATTCCAAGTGGCGACTCTGAAATAAATAGCATAATCCCGTTTCGAATATTGTCACTTAAATTGGAAAAAACTCCCTTGCGCTCCTACCCCGGGGTAGCGGGCGCGCCAAATGGAGGTGTGACAGCTCTGGCGACTCTGCTGGGGAAACAAACCCAGAACCACTGGTTCAGGGTTTAAGAATTCGAGCTTTGAATAATTATTTTATTTGGCTTATTTATTATCTGATTTTATTACATGTTTATATTTAATATGCTAAATGTTGCTTTACCGCTTTGATATTTTGTGAACTGTATATAAATTGTGCCGATACCCATTTTTTTTTCTCTTCTGAGTCTTTTGAAATATAATACCGGGCATTTGCTGGACATAGCCCGTTTTTCTCAAGATAGCCGTGGTGCTTGGCACCGGTGAAGGATTTTGTAGTCACACATGTTTAGGCGGAGAGTTTTGTCAATTAAGCCGGAAAGTCATGCTACCGGTGCACCGACACTCTTCGGCTCGAGTTGTCCGCTCGAGTTAAAGCCGGTCTAGACACTTTTCCAACAGGATGATGACTTAGAATAACAAAACCTTATGCCGGATCCCCGATAGGAACGTTTATTTGCATCATGTGCATATTTGACTTAGGAGGCTCAACACAGGGGTTGGGCCTGTCTAGGACAGGTGTACCCGAAACAAAAAGACCAACTTGTTGCATCTTTTTGTGTGCATTTATTTGTTTCGATCTTACATGCCGACCGGTTTGTTAAAAAAGAGGAAGAAGTGGAAAACGTCGGGGTATATAGTTAAAATAATTTTATGAAAATAGTTAGTTCTTTGAAAATAAATTCTGAAAAAAAAAAAATGCAAAAAATAAAAAAAATAAAATAAAAATTTCAAACTAAATTTTCTTAATTTTATGAAAATAGTTAGTTCTTTGAAAATAATTTCTGAAAAATGCAAAAAAATTTCAAATAAATTTTCTTAATTTTATGAAAATAGTTAGTTCTTTGAAAATAATTTCTGAAAAATGCAAAGAAAAAAAAAATTTTCCAAATAAATTCTCTTAATTCTACGAAAATAGTTAGTTCTTTAAAAATAAATTCGGAAAAATGCAAAAAAAAAATTCCAAATAAATTTTCTTAATTTTACAAAAATAGTTTAGTTTCTTTGAAAATAAATTTCCAAATAAATTTTCTTAGTTCCTTTGAAAATAATTTGTTTTAGAAATGCTGTTTAAAAATAGTTCGTTTTCTTTTCTTAAAATGATTTAGTGCTTTATTTTCGAACTACGCAAGTTTGATTCTCACCAAACATGAGATACGTAGGTAACCCATATCGGGCTCAACTAATACTGATTTTTTTTAAGGAAAACAATAATTAAAAAATATTAGAACTAGGATTTTTGTTCTTAGTCGAGAGTTAGGAAATTTTGCGAAAATAGCCAAACGCCTCAAAAGGGGCGTCGGAGGACTAATTTCGCAAAACGGAATATAGACATCACACTGGTATCCTGTTATACAGCCTTCAAATCTTCTTCAAGTGCTGAAAGGCCGTATTAACAAGATTCATTTTTTATACATAATTTTTGAAAAAAAAAAAATCTTAAATCCATTTTTTATCTTTTCTAGGATCAGCATGACTTCCTCGCAACGAATCGGCCAGAAAAGGGTGAGAGACGAAATGCCACCTATGTTCATGGTCCAAGACAAAACCCCAGATCGGCTCCGTAAATGGTGGACTAGTTTTTCGGCTTGGGAAAGAAATCAAGTTCACAAGCACCTCAAATTTCTTCCGGACATCATGATGATAAAACCGGATAAAAATGTGATCAGAGCTTTAGTGAGTTTTTGGGACTCAACAAGCAATGTGTTCAGATTCCGGGATTGTGAAATGACACCCACTTTGGAAGAATTGGGCGGACTCACAGGGCTCGGAAGAGATTTGCACAAGATGAGACCTGCAGCTCCTAGGCAGATGAGTGTGAATAACTTCTTGAAAAAGCTATGTCTCCGGCGGGTTCCCCTCGGTTGTATGGAGAACGGTTGGGTGCCACTAGATTATCTCTACGACAGATTTGGTGATAAGGAAGGGTTTGGGAAATTCTCAAACGTCGAATTTGTTAACCAGCTAAATTATGACGCCTGGGGAGATTTAAGAATCTATGCTTTCATGATCGCTTTTTTTGGAACCATGGTTTTTCCCGAACGTGGTGGACGCATCAGAATCCGTTTAGCTGCGGTGGTCTCATATCTACAGAGTAACGAGGAACACACTTTTCTTCCGATGATACTAGGAGACATCTTCCGGGCCTTAACTCGGTGCCAAGAAGGACAAGACTATTTTGAGGGTTGCAATATTTTATTACAAATGTGGTTTATAGAGCATCTCTACCATCACCCAATTGTGATAAACTTCAAAGCAGATTGGCTGAATTATATTCGCTGTCATACAAACAGAGCCGCCCGTTGTAACCTTCCGGAAGACTTGAGGACTTGGCAAGAACTTCTCAACTCTTTGAGAGCAGATCAACTTACCTGGAATTATTATTGGTTCCCTTCCGCCAAAATCATGCATATGTCGACATACCGCCCATTCTACATCTTAATGGGTTTCAGGGGTTTCCAACCATATGCCCCGCTACGGGTCATGCGGCAGCTGGGAAGAGAACAGAAAAAGGCCCCAATTGAGGATATGCGATCATTTGTATGGGAATTTGTGACAGAAGAGACCCCGAGGGAGACTTATGCACAGAAGGTGTGGTTCGGTAGTCGACTCTCCGACATCAACGAAATGGTTGCCGATCGGGAACGGGGAGAAGTGAGTCTCGCTTATCTTGAATGGTTCCACAACCAACCAATACCGGAGCAAAGGTCAGAAAGGTCAGTGAAGTATGCCGTCGATTGGGAGAGAGAAATAGAAGCCAGAGTTAGGGAGGTTGAGCATGAGACGACACAAAATTTCCAATCTTGCATCAACACTTTAAAAGAAGACAAAGGAATCCTGGAAGCAGCCATGGACATACAACAGGCTGACTTCGATCGGGAAAGGGCCGGTTGGGAGCAGGAAAGAGAAGCACTCCAAACTCGAATTCAAGAGATGCAATTGGCCGCAGAAAGGTCAAGGAGGAGTCGGAGTGATCAAATGCTGATAAACGATTTGGAAAGGAAAGCCTTTGAACACCAAGAAGACTTGGAGAAGGCAAAAGCGGCTTTGGTTGCAGTCCGAACAAAATGGAAGAGAGCGGCCCACCAAGAAGCAATCCGTCTACAACAAGTAGATAAAGACTATGATGCGATCATCGTTGATTTGAGAAAAACAAATGCCACTCTTAAAGAGCGAACTCTCAGGCAAGTCCAGGATGCTAAAGCAGATAGAGACCGTTGTCACAACTTGATGGCACGGATGGAAAGACAAATAGATAGGCTCTTGGACCATGTCTCCAGCAACTCTCAAGTATTAGGGGCAAAGAACAGGCACATAGGGCAGCTGCTCAGAGAAAAAGACATAATCAGAACCAGGATCAATGAGATCGGGCACTACATTACTATGAGGTGTTTGAACTGCGAACGAGTACCTCGGCCTGCCCTCTTTTCTTCAATCATGGAATGTGTCCACCAAGTCATGGCAGAATTGGAAAGTATACAGAAAGATCTCACCCCAAGAACTGCAGCAAGGCCAGACAACGCCCCCCGGGCGCAAAGATTCGAGGCTTTGGAACATGCTTAGGAGAGTCTTTTGTTTTAGAATCTGTTTGTCCTTTTACAAGTTTTTCTCCATTGCTGTATTTTGCAAGTATTTCAAGTTTCAAGTTTGTTGAAATAAAATTCATGAACACTTCATCTTATGTCTATTATTTCCGAACTACGCCCGGTCTGATTCATGCGGGGACATGATACGTAGGCAATCCACATAAGATTCGACCATCACTAAAAAATAAATAAATAAAAATAAAAATGAAAAAAAAGGGGGGGAAAAGAAGTTAAGAGAAAAAGAAGATCGATGAAAGATGAAAGCGAAAGAAAATACAAACCGGAATGACGCATCGCAAACGAATACATGTAGCAACATTGTCACCTGTATAAGTGCATCACACCCAACGTGAGATTACTTATTTGTTATGTTGTTTCAGACTAACCGTTTGTTTGCTGAAATCCAGGTTTTAGTAAAAGTGGTTGACTTTGCGGTAATCCGGCACCACATTCGTACTTCACAAGGTCCAAAGGAAAAGTTCGGCAGCCCTGAGAGTACTCATTCCTATTTCACTAGATCAAAAAAGGGTGCCGACATGTCTTCGGAAATGCCTTTAGCAACCATCCCCGTTTCAGAGGAAAGCTCATTGGCAACCATCCCGGCTACTGAGTCGGCAGCTTTGGAAGAGAATAGAATGCTGCGTTGCCGCATGCTCGAGATGTTGGACGATTGGAACAACGGAAAAGAGCCCCCGAGTCTGGTCCCTGGGTTCCCTGAAATTCTTCTCAGGTCAAGCGGTATTTCAAATACCCCCATCAATTACCCACCTACTCTGTTCGGGTATTCCAATGCTACAAACCTCTCTGAATCACCCTCCACATCCCATCCTCGGGTAGCACCACATGATACATCTGCAAGAACGTCCGTTGAATTGCCAGTTCCAATCACAACGCACCCCACCGCACATGCTCCTTTCTTCGACTCCTCATCCTTTACATTCCCGGCACCACCGCTCACACGGGACCATACCCAGGTTGCAGCCAATACATATTCTCAGCCACCTCGATATGAGTTCCTACCGAGCCAAAATCCAAAGACCCCCGAGCAGGATGAGATGGCAAAAAGAATGAGGAGTTTGGAACAAAGCTTTAAGAACATGCAAGGTCTGAGTGGACAGAAGAGTGTATCTTACGCCGATCTGTGCATGTTCCCGCACGTCCATCTGCCATCAGGTTTTAAAACACCAAAGTTCGAAAAGTACGACGGACATGGCGACCCCATCGCTCATTTGAAGAAATACTGCAATCAATTGAGGGGTGCCGGCGGCAGGGAAGAATTGTT
This sequence comes from Nicotiana noctiflora, assembly GCA_032618575.1. Lineage (NCBI taxonomy): Eukaryota > Viridiplantae > Streptophyta > Magnoliopsida > Solanales > Solanaceae > Nicotiana > Nicotiana noctiflora. The sequence continues at coordinate 76,388 of JASVEL010003623.1, forward strand.
GATGGCGTACTTCGGAGAAAGTTTGGTCGGAATAGCATCCGAATGGTATATGGATCAAGACATATCTCGATGGCACATCTGGGATGATCTGGCCAGAGATTTTGTAAAACAATTCCAATACAACATCGATATTGCGCCGGACAGGAATTCTCTATCGAACTTAAAAAAGAAGCCCTCAGAAAGCTTCGGAGAATATGCCATCAAGTGGCGAGAGCAAGCGTCCAGGGTGAAACCCCCCATGGACGAAATTGAAATGGTCACAACTTTTCTCCAAGCTCAAGAACCCGATTACTTTCAAAATATGATGTCGGCGATGGGAAAACCTTTCGCCGAAGCTATCAAGATCGGAGAAATGGTAGAAAATGGCTTGAAAACAGGGCGAATTTTGAGCCAAGCGGCCATTCGGGCAACTTCCCAAGCCATTCAAGGCGGGTCTGGAGGGATGCCCCGAAGCAAGAAGAAAGAAGAATCTGCTATGGCAGCGGTAGAAGACAGGAGATATCGAACCTCGAGGCAGGTATTCTCGAGGGCCCCCCAACATTATTATCCACATCACGGCATGGCTTATGCTCCTCCGCCTCCGCCCTATGCAGTCATGAACATTCAACCTCAGGCACGGCCACAGCCACCAGCCAACAGGAATCCACCTCCATTCCAGAGAAACCAACCTCCTTACCCAAACCAGTATAATCCACGGCCAAATAACGCTCGCCACCGTGAGCAACCCAAAACGAGCTTTACACCGATTGGGGAGCCGTATTCCACTTTTTTCCCAAAACTCAGGCAAGAAAACCTATTGCAGCCTGTTCCGCAGAACAGGCAGAATCCAGACTCTCCTGCCTACCAGAGGGGGATATACTGTGCATATCATTCAGGTGTTGAAGGACACAGTACTGACAATTGTTGGACGTTAAAGAAGGCAGTGCAAGAATTGATCAATCAAGGGAGGATCGTCTTCGCAGATGAAGACATCCCAAATGTGACAAACAACCCATTACCAGCCCCACAACAACGGACCGGTGATTGGGATGATTTGTGACGACAAAGAATTTGACCCAGCTTTGAAAGCGATAATCGCCATCGCCAACATAGAGAAGCGTCCTGAGGCTACCCCGAAACAAGAGAAAATGGGGAAAAAGGTTGAAGCTCTTGAAACCAAATCCGAAAAGACGATTGAATTGAAAGCATCGTCTCGGAAGGGCGGAGTCCTTTACCTCCCACGAGGTAGAGTGGAAAAACCATTGTCCATAGGTGCCCCCAAGAAGTTCCATTTAAAGAGAGAAACATCAATGTATGTACCAAAGGGAACTTATGTGGCCCGAAAACCAAATGAACCTGTGGTTATTGCACGTGTGCAACAAAAACCAATGACAGATCCATCCACAGTACCCTGGATCTACCAACGAACACTTGTTATGCGCAAAGGGAAAGAGATCGTGGGAAATTCATCTGAGAGTGTCTTAGGACAGAAGTACTTAAACACACAGGAGGTAAATAACGCCACACAAAGGCGTTTCCCATCGAAGAAACCTGTAAGTGCTGAAGAGGCAGAGGTCTTTTTTCAAAAGATGCAAATGCCTGATTATGAGGTGATAGACCAACTGCGTAAATGCCCAGAGCAGGTGTCGATGTTGTCCCTTCTAATGAAGTCTACTGAACATCAAAAGGTTTTGCTAAAAGCCTTGAATGAGGCATACGTGCCTATTGAGACTTCATCCGAACAACTTGAAAGAATGACAGAAAGATTCTTCGCGATCAATCAGATTTCCTTCAATAAAGCTGATTTGCCTTTGGAGGGTGCCGCCCACAACAAAGCTTTGCATTTGACTGTCAAAAGCGAAGGCTACTATATGAAGAGGGTCATGGTTGATGGGGGTTCGGGGGTAGACATATGCTCGCTTTCCACTTTAGGCCGCATAGGAATCGGAGCTGAAAGGATTCGGCCTAACAACATATGTGTGCGAGCTTTTGACGGTGTGAAAAGAGATACTGTCGGAGAGATTGATGTAATTATGACCATCGGCCCGGTGGACTTCGAAGTGACATTCCAAGTTTTGGATATGGACACTTCTTACAATTTTCTTCTAGGGAGACCATGGATTCATGCGGCGGGAGCTGTGCCCTCTACCCTCCATCAGATGTTGAAATTTGAGCACAAGGGACAAGAGATCGTGGTCCACGGGGAAGATGAGCAATCAATTTATCGAGATCCATCCATACCTTGCTTGGAAGCGGAAGCGGGAAGCGAAAACATTGTCTATCAAGCTTTCGAGATTGTGTTGGCGGATCAACACGAAGAAGGGAACCCTCTCCCCCAACCTTTTTTGTCTAATGCCTCCATCATGGTGGCGAAAGAAATGATTAAACATGGCTTCCAGCCAGGAAAAGGTTTGGGAAAATCCCTACAAGGAGTGCCGAAGCTGATAACTTTACCTGTAGCTGAAAAGTTTTTCGGAGTGGGCTTTCGCCCAACCCCTGAAGATGAAAGATGGGCCAAAAAGAGAAAGGAGAAAGGATGGGTTCTGCCGCAACCATTGCCGCATCTGTACCAAACTTTTGTCCGACCAAGGTACAGTGAAGAAGAAGAAGACGAGGTCTTTACAACGGAGGAAATTGAAGACATATGTGGGGCTATGAGGCAAATGCTCTATGATGTTAATATGGTCCAATCGGGAGAAGGAACAAGCACCGCTGAGGTGCTGTATGTGGGCCCTGAAGCTAAATTGCAAAATTGGAAAGCCACACCCTTCCCAATCAGGCGGGAGTTCTGGTAGATTTGTCCCGTCGTTTTTCCTTCATCACAAGTTACTTCAGGACGTAGCTTGGATGTTTTTCTTTGTTTTCTTGTATTTTTGGTTTCCCCAATGTAATTTCGTTTGTTTTCAGAAAATTCCAAGAAAATAAAATAAATATTTCCTTACTTTTGCACTCTTTCTAATTTTGTTATTCTTCCTTTTCAGTCCTAATAATGCGGCTTTAAATAACATGACATGCTTGCGGAACTCATGCTCAAATCCGAACACGCCACCTAATCCGGAAATAATGAACCAAGAACCGGAATACGATGAAGATGAGGCTTTTAGGGAAATAAATCGAGAATTGGAACATTTCAAGAACAAACCTAAGCCGAACTTGAATGACACCGAACCGGTTAATTTGGGAACTGATGAAGAGGTCCGAGAGACCAAGATAAGCATCCACACGGATGAGAAAACACGAGATGCAATAATCCAACTCTTGTTTGAATTTAAAGACGTGTTTGCTTGGTCTTACGATGATATGCCGGGATTAGGAGCTGATCTAGTGGTGCACAAATTACCAATCTACCCTGACTGCCGCCCAGTGCAACAGAAGCAAAGAAAGTTCAAGACTGACATCAGTGATAAAATCAAAGAAGAAATCACTAAGCAGTTGAAAACGGGGGTAATTCGAGTGGTACAATACACCACGTGGTTGGCTAATGTTGTGCCCGTGCCAAAGAAAGACGGAAAAACTCGAGTATGTGTTGACTACCGAGATTTGAATAAAGCGAGTCCTAAAGATAACTTTCCTTTACCGAACATCCACATCCTTGTTGATAATTGTGCCAAACATGAGATACAATCGTTTGTGGATTGTTATGCGGGATATCATCAAGTGTTGATGGATGAAGAGGATGCCGAGAAGACTGCTTTTACCACACCTTGGGGGACTTACTGTTACCGAGTCATGCCATTCGGTTTGAAAAACGCAGGAGCAACATACATGAGAGCTATGATTGCCATTTTCCACGATATGATGCATCAGGAAATAGAGGTGTACGTAGACGATGTGATCATCAAATCCAGAACTCAAGGCGATCATGTGCGAGACTTGAGGAAATTCTTTGAGAGGTTGCGGAAGTACGATTTGAAACCGAATCCGGCCAAATGCGCTTTTGGAGTCCCGTCAGGTAAACTTTTGGGTTTCATAGTCAGTAGAAGAGGTATTGAATTAGATCCCACAAAGATAAAATCCATCCGGGATTTACCTCCCCCCAGAACAAAGAAAGATGTAATGAGTCTTCTAGGCCGACTGAACTACATCAGTAGGTTCATCGCTCAGTTGACTTCCACATGTGAACCCATATTCAAGTTGTTGAAGAAAGACGCTGCAATCAAATGGACAACTGAATGCCAAGAAGCTTTTGATAAGATCAAAGAA
>JASVEL010003624.1:0-49888 GCA_032618575.1 Nicotiana noctiflora
ATGGAAATTCCTACAAAGCAAATTGGAGGAATCATCCTAACTTCTCATGGGGAGGAAATCAGCAAAATCCAAATCAGTACAGACCGCAAGGGGGTTTTAATCAACCTCGGAGACCACCTCAGCAAGCGGAAGAAAGTACAAATGATTTGCTGAAAAAGTTGTTGATCGACAATGAGCTGCTCAGAACAGATGTTAGGAATCTTGAAAGGCAGATGGGGCAGATAGCAATGAACCAGAACACTAGACCTACAGGAGCTCTTCCCAGTGACACGGAAAAGAACCCACAGGTAAGTGCTATAACACTTAGAAGCGGGAGAGAACTTGAGGAAATCTCAAAGAAAAAGAAAGAGAAATTTGTGCCTGAGGGAGAATTGATCCCTAAATTGATAAATGATCGAAAGAAGACTACTGAAAGTCTTGAACCCGTGGAAGTCCCAAGACCACCCCCACCTTTTCCTCAGAGACTACAGAAGAAGAATGATGATCGAATGTTCAGTAAATTTTTGTCCATGTTGAGCGAAGTTCAATTAAACATTCCACTTGTTGATGTACTTCGACAAATCCCTAAATATGCTAAGTACATCAAAGATATAGTGGCTCATAAAAGAAGATTGACTGAATATGAAACAGTCGCACTTACTGAAGAGTGCACTGCCATGGTACAAAATAAGCTTCCACAAAAGCTTAAAGATCCCGGTAGTTTTACAATTCCTGTGCGTATTGGTGATATCGATGTAGGCCGGGCTCTTTGTGACTTGGGGGCGAGCATGAATTTAATGCCCTTGTCATTGTTCAAATAATTGGGTCTTGGAGCTTCTAGACCAACCACTGTGATGTTGTAGTTAGCAGACAGGTCCATAGCACACCCTGAAGGGGTGATAGAAGATGTATTGTTGCAGATTGGGAAATTCATCTTTCCTGCGGATTTCATTATTCTTGATTATGAAGCAGATGAATTGGTGCCAATCATTCTAGGGCGACCTTTGCTAGCTACTGGTGATGTGATCATTAAAGTGAAAGAATAGAAGATGATTCTAAGGGTTGATGATGAGGAAGTGGTGTTTAACGTATACAGAGCAATTCAACTTCCTTGTCAATATGAGGAACTTTCTATGATATTCGTGATTGAGAATGATGAACAAAATTGTGATTCAAGTGTGTATCTCAATGATTCGTTAGAGAAAGCACTTACAATATTTGATAATTTGGCAACTGATGAAGAGGTTGAAGAGATGATGTACATCCTTGATACATCTTGTGCATACTTGCAAGGAACAAATCCTTTTGAACCGTTGAACAGGCCACATGGACCTCCTCCAAAGCCATCAATTGAGGAAGCCCCGAAATTGGAGCTTAAACCACTACCATCTCACTTGCATTATGCTTATTTGGGTAGTTCTGATACATTGCATGTTATTATTTCTTCTGATTTATCTGAATTGCAGGAGGAAAAATTGTTGAGAGTATTGAGAGAGCACAAGAGAGCCATTGGGTGGACAATGTCAGACATAAAAGGTATTAGTCCTGCGTTTTGCATGCATAAAATCCTAATGGAGGAAGGATACAAACCAAGTATAGAACACCAACGTCGCCTCAATCCTAACATGAAAGAAGTGGTAAGGAAAGAGGTGATCAAATGGCTTGATGCAGGTATTGTATTTCCTATCTCTGACAGTAAGTGGGTGAGTCCAGTTCAGTGTGTTCCTAAGAAGGGGCATATAACTGTGATAGTTAATGATAATGACGATTTAATACCAACAAGAACTGTCACATGGTGGAGAATTTGTATTGATTACAAAAAACTGAATAATGCCACCAGGAAGGACCACTTTCCTCTCCCATTCATGGACCAAATGCTTGATCGATTGGCCGGCCAGGAGTATTACTTCTTCCTGGATGGTTACTCTGGGTATAATCAAATAATTATAGCCCCAGAGGGCCAAGAGAAGACCACTTTTACGTGTCCTTACGGCATGTATGCATTCAAAAGAATGCCCTTTGGTCTTTGCAATGCACCTGCGACATTTCAAAGGTGTATGATGGCCATTTTCACTGATATGGTCGAGAGATTTGTAGAAGTATTCATGGATGATTTCTCTATTTTCGGATGCTCTTTTGATAAATGTTTAACTAACCTCGATAAAGTGCTAGCCAGATATGAAGAGACCAACTTGGTCCTGAACTGGAAAAAATGCCATTTCATGGTAAGAGAAGGTATTGTCCTAGGACACAAAGTGTCCAAGAATGGATTGCAAGTAGACAAGGCAAAAGTGGAAGCAATTGAAAAATTACCCCCGCCCATATCTGTTAAGGGCATACGTAATTTTCTAGGCCATGCAGGATTTTATCGAAGATTCATTAAAGATTTTTCAAAAATTTCATCTCCTCTTTGCAGGCTCCTTGAGAAAGATACACCATTCAAGTTTGATGATGCTTGTCTGAAGGCATTTGAAGAGCTTAAAAGAAAATTGGTCTTTGCACCAATCATTGTTGCTCCAGATTGGGAATTGCCTTTCGAATTAATGTGTGATGCAAGTGACATAGCCATTGGTGTTGTGTTGGGACAGAGGAAGGAGAAATTTTTTACTCCATTCATTATGCAAGCAGAACACTAAATCTCGCTCAAATGAATTACACTGTTACAGAGAAAGAATTACTTGCAGTAGTGTGGGCATTTGACAAGTTTAGATCCTACCTAGTAGGAACTAAAGTCATAGTCTATACTGACAACTCGGCTATCAAGTATCTATTTGCAAAGAAAGATGCAAAGCCAAGACTAATCTGATGGTTCTTCTTTTGCAGGAATTTGACCTGGAGATACGTGATAGAAAAGGTACTGAGAATCAAGTGGCAGATCATTTGTCGAGATTGGAAAACAGAAGTCATGTAATTGAAGGAGACTCAATAAAAGAAACATTCCCATATGAACATCTGTTGGCCATCACATCTAATGAAACTCCATGGTATGCTGACTTTGTAAATTATATTGCAAGTGGAGTGATGCCATCAGAAATCACAACGGATCAAAGGAGAAAATTCTTCCATGATGTGAAATCATATATGTGGGACGAGCCCTTTCTCTACAAACAATGTGCTGACCAATTGGTAAGAAGGTGTGTACCCGAAGAAGAAATGAATGCCATCTTGCATGACTGTCATTCTTCTTCATATGGAGGTCATCATGATGGAGATAGAACAGCACAAAAGGTTCTCCAATCAGGTTTTTACTGGTCATCCTTATTTAAAGATGCTCACGCGTTTGTTAAAACTTGTGACAGTGTCAAAGAACAGGTACAATCACAAAGAGAAATGAGATGCCTTTGCAGAATATTTTGGTGGTGGAATTGTTTGATGTATGGGGAATTGACTTCATGGGACCATTTCCAGGTTCTAATGGTCATAGATACATTCTGGTTGCAGTAGATTATGTGTCTAAGTGGGTTGAAGCCATTTCTCTTCCTACGAATGATGCAAAAGTTGTGGTAAGTTTTGTTAAGAAACACATTTTCACACGCTTTGGAACTCCAAGGGTGTTGATAAGTGATGGAGGAACACACTTTTGCAACAAACTGTTTAAAAATGTTTTATCAAAATATGGGATAAAACACAAAGTTGCTACTACATACCACCCTCAAACGAGTGGTCAAGTTGAAGTATTTAATCGAGAGATAAAATAGATTTTGGAGAAAACAGTTAATGCAAACAGGAAGGATTGGTCTGCTAAATTAAAAGATGCTTTGTGGGCTTACCGAACTGCATACAAAACCCCAATAGGTACTTCTCCATACAGGTTAGTTTATGGAAAGCATGTCATTTGCCAGTTGAACTTGAACACAAAGCTTATTGGGCAATCAAAAAGTTAAATGTGGATATGGATTTAGCTGGTGAAAAAAGGCTGCTACAACTCAACGAACTCGATGAGTTTAGGTTGAATGCTTATGAAAATGCCAAGTTGTATAAAGAAAGGACCAAGAGATGGCATGATAAGCATATCCAACATCGTGAGTTTGAGTCGGGGCAACAAGTTTTGTTATTCAATTCTAGGTTGAAACTCTTTCCGGGAAAGCTCAAATCCCGTTGGTCATGACCTTTTGTGGTGGTAAGTGTAAGTCCTTATGGAGCAATAGAATTAAGGGACCAAAACTCAAGTGAAACTTTTCTAGTGAATGGACAAAGAGTGAAACATTATTGGGGTGGTGACGTTAATCGTTACAAGACCTCGATTGAACTAAATGATGTTTTATGAATTGTGGAGTCGTGCCGCGACAGTAAATCAGGCGCTTATTGGGAGGCAACCCAATAATAACGATATTTGTCATTTTTTTTAGTGTGTTATTTTCTTTGTTTTTAGTTTGTTTGGATGTTAATATTGTGTTGATAATTGTAGGACAACAAGGAGGTATGCCAAGGTATGACTTTATTTTGTATATAAAAAAAAATTTACGCCCATTAGCGTGGCCACGCTACAACCCGCGCTAGTACCCGCGCTAATGGGAAACTCACTGGCCTAACCCGCGCTAGACTAGCGCGGTCGCGCTAATGCCCGCGCTAGTCCAGTGATTTGTCCGCATTTTTTAGAGGTTTTTAAGTATATTAACTTACCCCAACCCTTAAATTCATAAAATACACAATCCCCTCACCCAATACTCTAACCCTAACACCTCTACTCTCTTCTTCTTCCAAAATCAACTTCTCCAACTCCTCAATCATCCAAATTTCTCAATACACTCTCCATTAAGGTAAGTTTTCTTCTCTTTTTCTTTCCTTTGGTGTTTCTAACTTTGAATTTTTTATTTTTTTGTCTGAATTTCGTTTTTTGTTATTTTTCTTTTGAAAAAGAAAAAGTTAACTTCTTAGTTTATAGATTAAGTTTGTTTATGAAACTTATTGTTAGAATTAATCAAGTAAATAGAATCATTATGTAGAGTTTTGTTTCTTTATTATATTGTTCATATGAATGAAGGTGTTATAGGTCATGTTTATATGCATATTGTGGTATATTTTGTTCTTATTTTGGGCTGAAAATTCTAGTGTAATATAGTTTGTAAAGTTATAATGTTGTTTGGTTGTTGTGGATGAAAACATCCTTTTAGAATGTTGTTTAATGCATTATATCAAACATGCTCACAAAATGTTTGATAAAATGTTTCTATGAAGGTAATATTGTGGTCAATTTCTGGATGAAGTCTAAGTAGTCCGGATTGATCACCTGAGTGAACATTGTTAACCTTCAATTTTTGGCAGGTTAAATGGCTCCTCGTAAGCGTCAATCAGAAGCTTCTTCATCGAGACGCCCAACTACAACAGATGTTGGGACAAGGCCACGCCGATCGGTTGATACTCAAACCTTAAACAGCCAGAAATTTGTATCTGCGAAAGTAGAGGATAGATTTCATAAAAAAGAAGCAAAGAGTATCATACAAGAGCAAGCAATGGATGCTGTAGTATTATCAAACTATTGCCCCAACATTCCAACAGAATTGAGGAGGTGTGTACTTGACATCTTCTTTGATGAGCCAATCATTGCAAACGTGATGCTTGTGTGGGAATTCTATGATAATCTCCCGGAGCATAATGAATTCAATGTTACTGTGCGTAGAAGGTTGGTTAATGCATCGGTGGAGACAATCCGGGCGGCATACAGGCTGCCACCATGGGATGAGAGGACCATAGATGAATACCCAGCAAACAATAGAAAAACTACTCCTTGGGAAACCTTCACTGATGTCATCTGTCGACTGGAGGCTAGAATTCAGTGGTTCAAGTACGGAAGCAAGTTTCATGCCAATGCCCTTAAGTTTGTAGCTACGTGTTGGCTGTACTTCATCAACAGTCGTTTGCCGCCATCGAAGAATCTAACAGAGGTGAACAAACCTCGAGCTTGCCTAATTTGGTGCCTCATGACTGGAAGATTGTTTGATGTACCACATTTGATACACAACGAGATGTTCCAAAGAGTTCGAGTGCAAAGGTATGGTATGCACTACCCATCACTGGTAACACTCTTGTGTTTGTAGGCTAACGTACAAAACAATCTGGACATCAATGGCCGATTGAGACAAATGAATCCATTCACAGCAGAAAGGGTCACTACAGGTAGAGAGGACCTTCAAGCAGATGTGGATAGTGATGGTTCTGACGAAAGTGATGATGATGATGAGGACACTGAACAAGCTGCAGCAACTGATGCTGAAATGGGGGATGAAGCCCAGCGTGTTGAACCACAGGTTTCAGATGTTGCTGGCCCGTCTAGGGCCACTAGAGGACAACGGTTAGACCGCATGGAGCTCAAAATCGAACAAATAAAGACTTCAGTAAATGATGTGGCAGGGAGTGTTGGGAAAATGCAAAATCAACAAAAGAAGTCCGAAAAGAAGATAATGGGCTGGCTTAGAGCTTTGGGTAGGGCATGCAATGTTGATGCCAATTCTGTCTCTGATCAAGAGTAAAGCTTCGGGGAAGTATTTTATAGCTTAAACTTATACTTTTAAAGGAAGACATGGGGACATGTCTTCAATTTTAAGTGTGGGGTGGAGGAGCCCCTTTTGCAACATTTCTATGTTTGTTTTTTATCTTGTTTGGTATTGCGGATTATTTTAGCTAGTTTTATATTGTTGAAATGTTAGTATTGTTTAGTTTGTTAGAACACTAGTATTGTTGCTATTAGTATTGTTTTGGAGTGATACTTTGATTATTTTAAGTTTAATGTTTTCTGATTTAAAAGTATATGTTTGCGTTATATAGAGTAGATAGTATAAAATATTTTGAGTAGGTAACAAATCCCCCTTGGTTTTTCTTTGAGCCACGGTTCTTTTCCAAGGGCTTATTTTGAACCGGGCATAGGTAGTTTTTAATTTATACTTTGTGTATTAAAATAAGGAATTACAAGTTATAAAATGAAAGAAATCCTTTTTGCTAATACACCTGAACACATTAGATCCTAGAATATAATATTTTGGTTGTAAAGGAAATTGACTGATAGTGCCTAAATTGCATGTTTGCTACTGAAATGGATACTCATAATATAGAGTTTTGATAAGTTAATCTTAATGAGTCATATGCCATGTGTGGTGAGAATTTTTGCTAATTGCATAGTCCATGTAGTGTAAGTGTGTCTAGAACTTGCCTGGTATGTGAATTGAAGCGAAATTTCAGGTGACACTCGGTTTTAAAAAATGATGTTAGGCTTTACTTGATCTTTTTGAACTCAATTGCTTAAATAAAATAAAATTTATCCCTAGTTAACCATGTCTAGCCTTGAAACCTTTATTTGGTACCCACATTACAAGCCCATACCATTTTCGTTCTTAATTGATATTTTGAACCCTTTAACCTCTTAAAGCACTTTAATTGTAAAATGAGCGCTAAAAGAAGTACAAAGGAACTAAGTGTGGGGTGGTTTGTGAACGGAACCAATGAAAGTGAGAAAGGTGCATTGAAATTTTATCAGTTTAAAAAAAATGTATAAATTTGTGTATATTGTTTTGTTAATGCCAGTTGAGTATGAATTAAATCAGTGCATAAAAGAAAAATGGAACACTGCTAGGAGTGAATTGTTTGATTTATGCAATTATTATTAAGATTGAAGAATTTGCGCTAAAAATGATTGAGTAATGTGTTAAAGTGCTTAGGAGTGCTAGTCACTAATCCCAAAATAAATCTTACCAGCCCCTTAACCCACATTACAACCAGAAGAAAAAGTCCTAATTGATTTTTGATCGAACAAGCCTGCATTAGTAGAGATTTACATTAAGGGCAAGCTTATGGTACCATTTGCATGCATGTGACTTCTTTTGTGAGTGTGAGTGAAACTTTCTTGTTGTAAATAATTAGGGAACTCTCTTGTACATATTGATATATGTAATGTTGATAAAATTGTGAGGGCATATGACTCATGACAGATAAGCAAATCCTGATCTCTATATAGAGTATTTCAAAGAAGTGTAAATATTGTATAGCACTTGAAAGTTAGTCTAGAAACTAGAATGTTATATTCGTAGGTGTAATGTACGAGTTTTGTTCTAGGTGTCAAGCATTAAGGTAAAATGTTTTAGTTGATGACTCTTTTATAAGTTTAGTGTGATTGCTCGAGGACTAGCAATAGATTAAGTGTGGGGTGTTGATAATGGGCTAAATTGTGCAATATAGCCCATATATATATGCTCTAAATTAAGAAGAAATTACTGTCATATGATTATAATTAATCATAAAATTAGCTCTAATTGTGATTTTAATGTTTTACAGGAGTTAATTATGCATGTGAGTGTTTATGATGGTAAACAATGTGGAAAAATTGAGCAGAAGAAGACAAAAGAGCACATACCCCACTAGCGCGGGCATTAGCGCGGCCATAAGCTTGCCCGCGCTAGTCCAAAAGTCCGGACCAAATGTTGCCCCACTAGCGCGGGCATTAGCACGGCCATAAGCTTGCCCGCGCTAGTCCGGTTCCGGAAATGCATTATTGAGTTACTATTTTGTCACTAAGGGGTGGATTCCACTATGGGATAAAACAAGGATAAGGTGCATAATGAGGAGATCAGATTTTAACATTGAATTAGAGTGGATTTACACTATTCATTCAAGAGAGAACATTTTGAAGAGAAGCCATTGAAGTCCTCTTGGAGCTAAGCAAGAAATTGAAGATCAAAGTTTTGAAGTGCAACAAATTAAAGAGTTCATCTAAACCTTCATCTTGTAATTTTCTTTGTAGTATTTTAGACATCAATATTATTGATTTTAGTATGAACATGAGTAGCTAAACTCTATAGTATTCTAGGGTCATGGATGTTAGTGATTTTGTTATTTGAAGCTTGGATTGATTTTATTGAAGTTATTGATATGGGTTGTTTATTTGATTTTGATCTTAATTATTTTACTGTGTAGCTAACAGTGAAATATTATCTACGAACTTAGAATTAAACTTGACAAAGGAAATTCTTGGTTGCATATAAAATCAAGTAGAACAAGATTTGAATCTCGGGCATCGAGTGAAGGATTTGCAATTAAGATAAATATATACTTAATTGCCTTGTTTGGTTAAATAATAAGAGTTTGAAATGCATTCTTGTTAATATTAATATCATAGAAATATAGATATTGATTTAACTTGGATAGATTCATAAGAACTCGAAAGATTCTTATGAATATTATTAATCTTATGATCAATAATCCAGATAATTAAATAAATCGATTCTAAGTAGAAAAGTAGCACGATTACTAGCAAATCCATGGCCCTGGAATATATTTATCCAAATTGTTATAAACATAAATTGTAATTGGTATAGTAATTTTTCCTTGAATTATTGTTCTATTATTAAGAAGTTTTAGATATATCTTGTGATAGTCTAGCTTGAATTGATAACTAATTTAGTCTAAATCAGTCAATAAGTTAATCACAATTCCTCGTGGGAATGATACTCTACTTACTACTATATTACTTGTCGATCGCGTACACTTGCGTGAGTGTTTGGTCGCAACAGTCAGGTCCAATATCAATAACCAATAGCAGTTCATCACAATGTAAAGCAAGCAATAAAAGAAGTAACTCAGCATTTAAAATGCTCAATTTTTCATAATTTTTTCAAGTATATCAGTAAAAATCCAAATCCTTTACCAAAATCATCGAAAAAAATGAGATAGTTTAAAAACTGTAATTTTTTTAAAAAATTCTTTCTACTATAAATAAGATGTTCCATTTTCTTTTCTGAAAGCAAGCGTAAAATACCTCTCTATGCCCACATATCAATATGTGTGAAAAGTCGCGAAAGACATGATACCATATAGCATGAGAAAAAACACATCTCTATGCCAATATGTCATGTGTGCTTGTCAATACCACGTATCTCAAAGATGAACTCGTGTACTCACACTATCTATGTAATGACCCGACCGGTCGTTTTGAGCCCTAGTACCTCGTTCATCAGTTCGAGCCATGAGCAGCTTCAGTTCAGGCATTATGACTTGTACGTGTGGTCCGAATTAAATTTTGGATAGTTCAGAGTTGACTTAGAGAGGAAATTTTCATTTAAGTTGAGAGAATTGACTAGGATTGGATTTTAGATTAAACGAACTCAGAATCTGTATTCGAAGGTTGCATTAGGTTCGTATGATGATTTCAGACTTGGGTTTATGCCTGAATCAAGTTTTGGGATACCCGGGAGTATTTTGGCACCTATTGTAGAAGTTGGCATTTTGAAAGAAATTTTATAAGTTTGGGTTGAAGTGCATTTCAATGTTGTCGATATCCGTTTGGGATTCTGAGTCTGGGAGTAGCTCCGTATGGTAATTTTGGAGTTGGGAGCATGATCGGAAGTGATTTCGGATGTCCGTGGAGCATTTTGGAGCCATTTGGCTAAGGACAGAAATTTGAAGGTTTTTGAAACGTTTGACCGGAGGTAGAACTTTTGATATCGGGGTTGAAATCCGATTCGAAAGTTGGAGTAGGTCTTTAATGTCAAAAATGACTTGCACGCAAAAAATATAAAGTCAATCGGACGTGGTTTGATAGGTTTAAATATTGAAAGTAAAAGTTTGAGATTCTAGAGTTTATAAATCTTGGATTGGAGGTCGATTCTTGATTTTAGCATTGTTTGATATGATTTAAGACCTCTAGCACGCCCGTAATATGTTTTGGGACTAGTTGGTATGATTGGTTAAGGTCTCGAGGGCCTCGGGTAGATTTCAGAAGGTTAACGGATCAAAAATGGAATTTTGGAGATAGCTAAAGGGGTATGGTTGCTGGTATAACCGCTTCTATGGAGGGTTCACCATAGAAGCGGCCCCGCAGAAGCGAGGTATTGAATCGCAAATGCAGTTGGGCATGAAGAGGGTTGGGACCACAGATGCGGTCATTTTTTCGAAGATGTGGGACCACATTGTCACGACCCAAACCGATGGGCCGCGACAGGCACCCGGTACCTTACTTAACCGAGTACCAACGTAACATATCTTTCTTATTATACTATTATGAGTAAATAATCCAGAAAATCCGCCATGAGATAAAAAGAATAAAACATAAGGGAATACTCAACATATGATGACCCAACATGATATACAAACTTATACATATGACACACGGGCCTATAAGGCCGACATGACCATTTGTAAACTCAAAATATAGGCCGACAAGGCCATACAAGTATCCATACATGTCACGACCCTAGTTCACCAATTGTGAACATGTCGTGATGGCACCCAGTCCCCACGACTAGGTAAGCCTAACACGTTGCGGAATCTATAAGTTATAAATACTTAAATAAGAAACAGCGGAAAATAACATAAAAGGTATGTAACCCGTGCCGCTTGGCACATACATCCGTCACACAATAAATAAAACACTACCAAGATCCGGAACCCCACGGTAACACAGACTAAAAGGGAAATACAACTGTGGCTCTATGTGAAAGAGTATCTAACAACGAAATGAAGAAAAATGTCAACTAGTAATACTAGAATAGAAGGAAGCCTCCGGATCCGCGGACGTAGCAGATCATACCTCGAAGTCTCCCAGAAAACTGCAGAATCACCTAGTACGAGCCTGCTCTGATGTACCTAGATCTGCACAACAAAAGTGTGCAGAAGAGTAGCATGAGTACACCACGGCGGTACTCAGTAAGTGCCAAGCCTAACCTCGATGGAGTAGTGACGAGGTAGGTCAGGGCCCTACTGAGAAAACAATAATATAGTGATGATAACAAAGTAAGCAGTTTAAATGATAATAATATCCGAAATAACAACATCATGATGATTACTGCGACTGTCTACAATTAAGCTAACAACAATTAACCAGCGCAAATAAACAAAACCCAGGATCTGTGGGAATTGAACCCACAGTCCCATTCTCAGTACCTCCGGGTCTCCGGGAATCGAACCCGCAGCCCATGTCTCAATAATATCTCAATAACTCAGGATCTCCGGGAATCGAACCCGCAGTCCCTACCAATAACTCGGGATCTCGGGAATCAAACCCGTAGTCCCTACCAATAACTCAGGATCTCGGGGATCAAACCCGTAGTACCTACCAATAACTCAGGATCTCGGGGATCAAACCCGTAGTCCCTACCAATAACTCAAGATCTCGGGAATCGAACCCGTAGTCCTACCAATAAATCAGGATCTCGGGAATCGAACCCGTAGTCCTACCAATAACTCAAGATCTCGGGGATCAAACCAGTAGTCCCTACCAATAACTCAGGGATCTCCGGGAATCGAACCCGCAGTCCCTACCAATAACTCAGGATCTCGGGAATCGAACCCGTAGTCCTACCAATAAATCAGGATCTCGGGAATCGAACCCGTAGTCCTACCAATAACTCAGGATCTCGGGAATCGAACCCGTAGTCCTACCAATAAATCAGGATCTCGAGAATCAAACCCGTAGTCCTACCAATAAATCAGGATCTCGAGAATCAAACCCGTAGTCCCTACCAATAAATTAGGATCTCGGGAATCGAACCCGTAGTCCACCAATAAATCAGGATCTCGGGAATCGAACCCGTAGTCCACCAATAAATCAGGATCTCGAGAATCGAACCCGTAGTCCACAAGCACAGCCAATAAAGGAATCCACAGAGAGAATAATTATGCTTAAATATAACTTCACCGAAAAATAGTGCCGATAGTTATCAAGGAGTTCAAACAAGGCAATTAGGCAACTAAACGGTTAAGTACTACCTAATCATGCTTTCCTAACCACTACCGGGTAAAAATATCAAATTAACAAGCCAAAGACAGGAATATCGCTCATAGAACATTTTAATTAAAGTGCGTTTTCAACAACCAGCGCATGTACACGCCCGTCACCTCGCGTACAAGGCATTTAAACTATCACATAATATCCTAGGGGTGAGAATTCCCCCACACGAGGTTAGACAAGCCACTTACCTCGATTCCGATACAAAACCGCTATGAAACAACTCTCTTGCCACGAATGTCAGCCTCCACAAGTGTAGAATCTGATAAAAATCAATAGAATCACATTAAAATAGGCCAATTGGGCATTACCCATTCAAATTAACTCAAAATTCACCAAAACCCACAAGTTGCCAAAACCCGACTTCCGGTACGCTTATCAAAAAATCACGAAAATGATATATTCGGGTTCCTTATCTCAATACGAGTCCGTGCATATAAAATTTATCGAAATCGGACTCCGTTTGCCCATTCAAATCAAAGATTTTCTAACATTTAGGCCTAGGGCTCAAACCCACCTTTAATCTTCCAATTTCAGTGAAATAATCATGGATTTCATGATAAACCAACGAATTAAGGTCAAGAAACTTACCCCCGATGATTTCCCGATGATATCCCAGCGTTTCCCCGTCAAAATCCTCTCTTGGAGCTCAACAATGGCGTTTTTTGATTTATGGGTCGCGGCTGAAATGTTTCTGGACTTAAGTCACTGCCAGACATTTTTACTCTATGCGATCGCATAGAACAAATTTTGACCCTCGCCAAACTACTCTATGCGATCGCACAGTCCTCAATGCGATCGCAATGCTCACCGAATTATACCTATGCGATCGCATGCCCTGCTCCGCGATCGCATAGAACAAAAGCTGGACCTGGGACCCCTCTTCTCTATACACTATGCGATCGCATAGGACTGTACGCGATCGCAGAGCACAACTTTCCAGAACTATGCGATCGCATATCCATGTCCGCGATCGCATAGAACAAATACTTGGCCTCTCCAAAACCTTCTATGCGATCGCATTAGCCCATTGCGATCGCATAGAGCATTCGTCCGCAGCACACACCAGCAGTTAACAGCATTTCCAAAATGCATGAAATAGTCCGATTGGACCCCCGGATTCATCCCGAGACCCCCGGGATCCCAACGAAAACCACCAACCTATCCCAAAACATGATACGAACTTATTCTAATCATCAAAACACGTCTAACAACATCAAAACCCATAATTCACATCGAATTCAAGCCTAAATTTCTTAAAACTTTCCGAATTGCACATTCGATCTAAAACCCGACCAAACGACGTCCGAATGACCCGAAACTTTGCGGACATATCCAAATTCACATAACGAAGCTACAGAAATTGTCGGAATTCCATTTCGACCCCCGGATCAAAATCTCACCTATCGTTCGGATTCGCCAAAATTCCAACCTTCGGCATTTCAAGCCTAATTGAGCTACGGACCTCCAAAATACATTCCGAATGCGCTCCCAACCCCGAAATCACCTAACGGAGCTAATGGAACCATCGGATTTCCGTTCCGAGATTGTCTTAACACTGTTCCGGCTACGGGCCATTTTCTAACTTTAAAGCTCTCATTTAGGGACTAAGTGTCCCAAAATACTCCAAATTTCAAAACCGACTCTCCCGGCAAACCACAATAGCATAAAAGAACTTAGGGTAACAGTTAAATTAGGTATTGGGGCGTAATTTTCTAAAACGACCGGTCGGGTCGTTACATCTTCCCACACTTAAAGATTCGTTCGTCCTCGAACGAGCATAGAAAACATACCTGGAGTAGTGAAAAGATGAGGGTACTGGCTACGCATATCCTGCTCGGTCTCCCAAGTCGCCTCCTCGACCGGATGGCCCCACCACTGTACCTTTACCGAAGCGATGTTCTTTGACCTTAGCTTTCTGACTTGCCTGTCTAGAATGGCTACTGGCTCCTCAACATAAGACAGATCTTTGTCTAGCTGAATAGATGTAAAATCCAACACATGCGACGGGTCACCATGGTATCTCCGGAGCATGGAGACATGAAATACGGGGTGAACTCCGGCTAGGCTGGGAGGTAAGGCCAACTCATAATGTGACGACCCGGCCCGTCGTCACGAGAATTACCACCCCGTTATGTTGTAAATACATGTTTTATGGTTTTATATCAGTGTTAGAGTCTATCGGGTGAGTTAGGAGTGATTGGGATTGGAAATGACGCATATAGCCTTTGTGAAGGAAACTTGAATAAAGAAAGTCAACCCGGAGTTGACTATTTGGTTAGAGGGCTCGAAATCGGATTTTGATGATTCGGTTAGTTCCGGGAGGTGATTTATGACTTAGGGGAGCGATCAGAATTGAATTTGGAGGCTCGGTGTAGAAATAGGCTTGAATTGGCTAAGGTTGAATTTTGGCGAAATCCGAACGGTAGGTGATATTTTGATCCGGAGGTCGGAATGGAATTTCGACAGTTGCAGTAGCTCCGTTAGGTGATTTTGGATGCGCCTGCAAAATTTCAGGTCATTCGGACGTCGTTTGGTCGGGTTTTTGATTGAATGTGTAATTCGGAATGTTTTAAGGAATTTAGGCTTGAATTTGATGTGAATTATGGGTTTTGGTGTTATTAGACGTGTTTTGAGGATTGGAGCAAGTTCGAATAAGGTGTTAAGATGTGTTGGTGTGTTTGGATGAGGTCCCGGTGGCCTCGGGGTGTTTTCGGATGGTTAAACGGAAGAAAATCATGGAAATTGCAGGTTGAAGAGTTCTGGTTCTGTCATTTTCGCCCCTGCGGAAATGTGGGCGCGGAGACGAGTCCGCAGAAGCGGACTGAGGAGCGTAGGAGCGCTTGGCATCACAGAAGCGGAACATTTTCCGCTGAAGCGGCATCGCTGGTGCGAGCCAGTGATCGCAGAAGCGGACGAGAAGAAAATGGGAAGGTCCGCAGAAGCGGACACTTGACCGCCTGGGCGAGTCCGCAGGAGCGGACTCTGGTGAGCAGAAGCGGATGTCTTCGCAGAAGCGGAGGTTTAATCGCGGAAGCGGACGCGCATAGGCGGTCCTTTTCTCACAGAAGCGGAATTGGCCGGCTAGGCCTGGAATCGCTGAAGCGACCCTTTGGTCGCGGATACGGACTCGTAGGAGCGAAAATTTTTCCGCAGAAGCGAAAATCGCTGTAAGTTAAGTGTATCAGAAGTTAGAAAAATTTCAGAACATTTCACACATTTTGGGTCTCGGCTTTAGAGGTGATTTGGGCGATTTGGAAGAGAAACTCATGGGAAATCATCAGGTAATCAACTATGGACTTAAACTATGATTAGTATTGGTAATATTATGCAATTATATCATGAAAATGGAGGAATTTGGGGTAATTTATGGGGAATTTAGCCCTAGGCTTGAACTTTAGAAAATCAAGGTTTTGAATGGGCAAATGGAGTCCGAATTTGGTAAAATTGATATGCTTAGACTCGTATTGAGATGGGGGTTCCGAATATGTGACTTTCGTGATTTTTCGATAAGCGTACCGAAAGTCGGGTTTTGACAACTTTGGGAATTTTGATGTAAATCGAGTTGTATTGATTGGGTGTCGTCCCATTGGCCTAATTTGTTGTATTTCTACTGTATTTGATCAGATTCTACGCGTGCGGAGCTTGATTCTCGTGGCAAGGGCATTGCGGAGTAGTCGTCGCGCCGTATTGAGGTGAGTAATAGATGTGGGTGATGACCGGCGGGTTCGAAACCCCGGTATACCACTTTGTGACGCTGTATAGCGGCGAGACACGCACACTCTTGAGAGTGCGGGGTCGATCATGAACCGGAGACTATATATTAGTCCGACCTGTTGATATTGTATTATTGGCTATTCTCGAGCCGTCGAACCTCCTTCTCGGATGGTTGCATATATATATATTGTGATAATGGCCACTCTTGAGCCGAGGAACGTTATCATTGTCTTATCATATAGACATGCTAGTTTACTACTAGTCCGCAGCTATTTTGTTATTATACTAATTCCAATCTCTGGAACTTGATATTATTGTTTTCCAACTGAAAAATGATAAAAGAGTTTTCAAAAACTACCTTTGAGCCTGCGAGGCTGTATCTGCATATTAGCTGACTAGTAGTGGATCGGGCTGCACGCCGCAGCGAGATATATGTTGGATCGGACTGCACGCCGCAGGAATATCTCTATGAGATGTGCTTGGGCTGTAGGAGCCCCTCCGGAGTCCGAACCCCCACAGTGAGCACGGGTACCCAAAATTGTAGTCGGGCTACGCGCCGTAGCGGTCATATCATGCATTGCATTGCATTTAATCTGCTAGCTGTTATGCTATTTATTGGTATTTTGTTGGTACAGGTACGGTGAATATTGATTCTATGACAGGGTAGCTGATTATAGCTTTACATAGTGCTTTATTGCGGATTTCTTATCTGCGCTGTCTTACCCTTGTTAATTACCACTGAGTCTGGCAGTACTCATTTTACTCCATGCACCTTGTGTGCAGATCCAGGTACCTCTCAGCAGTGATCCAGTAGTCGTGCGAGGCGACGTTTGTGGATATTCGAGGTAGCTGCAGAGTCCGCAGGACCCGATATTCCTTCCTACCGTCTTTTGATTTTGTATTGACATTTCTTTCCGCACTTGGTATTTTTGTAAACCTTTATACACTTACGTTCAGTAGAGGCTCATGACTCTTGACCCTTGGTCTATGGGAGTTGATGTATTATGGGACTTGGTTTCCCGTTGTTAGTATAAGTATTACTATTGTTTCATATTTTGAAATGCTTAAATGGGTTAAAGAGAGCTTCTAGCTCCATTGTTGATGTTGATTGGTTAGGCTGGCTTAGCAATGTGCTGGGCGCCATCACGACCGGATTTGGGGTCGTGACAAGTTGGTATCAGAGCCTAGGTTTACTAGGCCTCACGAGTCTTGAGCCGGTTAGTAGAGTCTTGTGGATCGGTACGGGGACGCCTGTACTTATCCTCGGGAGGCTGCGAACCTTTAGGAAAACTTCACTTTTCTTGAACTCGGTCGTGCGATCTTGTTGTTCTGAGAACTGAACTTCTATATTCTATTCTCTCGCAGATGGCGAGAACGCGAGCATCAGGACGAGGTGGACGACCTCCAATGCCACCTGTTAGAGGCCGTGGGCGCGGTCGTGCTAGAGTTAGAGGTAGGGCGGCCGAGGCAGTGCCAGCTGACCCGCCTGTTGTACCAGTTCAGGAGCAGCCCCCAGTGGTTGATGCTCCAGCGGTCCCAGTTCAGGGCCGGACTATATCTATTGCTATTCCTGGTCTTCAGGAGACTCTTGCTCGGATATTATCGGTGTGTTCCGGTTTGGCTCGGGTAGTTTCGGCCACCGCTACCGTAGCGACATCTCAGGTCAGGGGGTGGTCGGCAGACCCCTGCAGCTCGCACACCTGACCCGGTTGTTCAGGGACTTCAGACACCAGAGGCGGTCACCGCTCAGGTGGTTGCACCGGTTATTCCTCCAGCTGCACCAGCTCCAGCTCCAGAGCATATGGTTCAGGTTATGCCCGATGACGAGCAGCGTCGTCTTGAGAGATTTGGTAGACTTCAGCCACCCCATTTTAGTGGCATTGAGGGCGAGGATGCCCAGGGTTTCTTGGATAAGTGTCAGAAGATGTTGCGTACGGCTGGTATTCTTGAGTCCAGCAGAGTTTTATTTACTACATTTTAGTTCACTGGTCCCGCATTTGATTGGTGGGAGGAGTTTGAGAGGCGTAGGCCTGCAAGAGTAGCACCTCTCACATGGCAGCAGTTCTCTACTCTCTTTCTAGAGAAATATGTACCTCAGTCTCGTCGCGAGGAGCTACGTCGCCAGTTCGAGTGGTTAATTCAGGGCGACATGTCTGTGACTCAGTATGAGCTTAGATTAACTCAGTTGGCTAGGCATGCCACATGGATGATCCCCACTGATAGGGAGAGGATCAGGAGGTTCATTGATGGCCTCAACTACTCTATCCGTATTCTTATGACCAGCCAGCGAGTTCTGTCATCATCGTTTGAGCAGGTAGCTGATATGGCACGCTCCATTGAGGCGGATCGTCGCCGAGAGAGAGAGGAGCGGGAGGCCAAGAGGCCTCGTGGTTCTGGCAGTTTCAGTGGTGCTCCATCTAGAGGGCATTCCCGGCAGAGCCGAGGTCGCTCATCTAGACCTTCTCATTCAGGCCGCCCAGAGCAGAGCGAAGGTTCTTATGGTCGTGGTCGACAGGGGTTTCAGCAGGGTCAGTCATCGCTTGGTGCCCTCCCAGCCCCAGAGTGCAACACCTACTTATCCAGCACCAGGTGCATGTTATGAGTGTGGTGAGTTTGGCCACATGAGGAGACAGTGCCCTCGACTACGTAGGGGCGGGACTCAGCAGAGGGATCAGCCCTCCTCTTCAGCACCATCTCAGTCTAGTAGAGGTGGAGGTCAGTCTTCTCGTGGTCGCCCCAGGGGCGAGGAGAGATCTGGTGGAGGCCAGGCACGGTTCTATGCACTTCCTGACAGGCGTGATGCAGTTGCCTCCGATGCTGTGATTACAGGTATCATTTCTGTCTGTCACAGAGATGCCTCGGTTCTATTTGATCCAGGATCCACATATTCTTACGTGTCCTCTTATTTTGCACATCATTTGGGTGCGACTCGTGGTAGTCTTGATTTGCATGTTCATGTATCCACCCCCGTGGGTGATACGATCGTTGTGGATCATGTCTATAGATCCTGTGTTATATCTATTGGGGGTCTGGAGACCCAGGCAGATTTGTTATTGTTGGGGATGGTGGACTTTGATGTTATATTGGGTATGGACTGGTTGTCTCCGTACCATGCTATATTGGACTGTCATGCTAAGACAGTTACGTTGGCCATTCCTGGTATTTCTCAAATAGAGTGGCGGGGTTCGACCGATTTCGTCCCTAGCCGTGTTATTTCATTCTTAAACGCTCAGAAGATGGTTGAAAAAGGGTGTTTATCGTACTTAGCTTTTGTGAGAGATGTGGGAGCTGAGTCTCCTAGCATTGATTCTGTACCTGTTGTGAGGGACTTCCCAGATGTATTCCCCTCAGACCTGCCGGGCATGCCGTCGGACAGGGATATTGATTTTGGCATTGACTTGGTGCCGGGCACTCAGCCTATATCCATTCCTCCTTATCGGATGGCACCAGCTGAGTTGAAAGAACTAAAAGAGCAGCTTCAAGAACTTCTGGATAAGGGTTTCATCCGCCCTAGTGTGTCTCCGTGGGGTGCGCCGGTATTATTTGTTAAAAAGAAAGATGGTTCCATGCGAATGTGTATTGATTATAGGCAATTGAACAAAGTGACAATGAAGAACAAGTACCCTCTACCGTGCATAGATGATTTGTTTGATCAGTTACAGGGTGCGAGGGTGTTTTCTAAGATCGATCTTCGTTCAGGCTATCATCAGCTGAAGATCAGGGACTCGGATATTATGAAGACCGCATTCAGGACCCGATATGGTCATTATGAGTTTCTTGTGATGTCGTTTGGGCTGACCAACGCCCCAGCAGCATTTATGCATCTGATGAACAGTGTGTTCGGGCCTTATTTGGATTCATTTGTGATTGTGTTCATTGATGACATTCTAGTCTACTCCCGTAGTCAGGAGGAGCATGCTCAGCATTTGAGTATTGTGTTGCAGAGATTGAGGGAGGATAAGCTATATGCTAAATTCTCCAAGTGCGAGTTTTGGCTCGAGTCCGTAGCATTTCTGGGACATGTGGTGTCTCGTGATGGTATTCAGGTTGATCAGAAAAAGATAGAGGCGGTGCAGAGTTGGCCTAGACCGACCTCAGCTACAGAGATCGGGAGTTTTCTTGGTTTGGCGGGATATTATCGCCGGTTTGTTCAGGGATTTTCATCCATTGCTTCTTCATTGACTAAATTGACCCAGAAGGGTGCACCATTCGTGTGGTCGGATGAGTGCGAGGAGAGCTTTCAGAAGCTCAAGACAGCTTTGACCACAGCTCCAGTGTTAGTATTGCCATCAGCTTCAGGTTCATATACCGTTTATTGTGATGCCTCGAGAGTGGGGATAGGTTGTGTGTTGATGCGGGAAGGTAAGGTAATTGCTTATGCTTCTCGGCAGTTGAAGCCGCATGAGAAGAACTATCCTGTTCATGATTTGGAGCTAGCCGCCATTGTTCATGCATTGAAGATTTGGAGGCACTATTTGTACGGTGTGTCTTGTGAGGTGTATACCGACCATCGTAGTCTCCAGCACTTGTTCAAACAGAAAGACCTTAATTTGAGACAGCGGAGATGGCTTGAGTTGCTGAAGGATTATGACATTACTATATTATATCATCCGGGGAAGGCCAATGTGGTGGCCGATGCTTTGAGCCGGAAGGCGGTCAGTATGGGGAGCTTGGCATATATTCCAGCCGAGGAGAGGCCATTTGCTTATGATGTTCAGGTGCTAGCCAATCGGCTAGTGAGGTTAGATATTTCGGAGCCCAGCAGGGTATTGGCTTGTGTGGTATCTCGGTCATCTCTACATGATCGTATTCGTGAGCACCAGTATGATGATCCACATTTGGCTGTCCTGAGGGACCAGAGTTCAGCATGATGATGCTAGAGATGTCACCATTGATAGTGACGGCGTATTGAGGATGCAGGGCCGGATATGTGTGCCCAATGTTGATGGCCTTCGTGAGTTGATTCTCGAAGAGGCCCATAGCTCGCGGTATTCTATCCATCCAGGAGCCGCTAAGATGTATCAAGATTTGAAACAGCACTATTGGTGGAGAAAGATGAAAATGGACATTGTCGGACATGTAGCACGGTGCCTCAACTGTCAGCAGGTTAAGTACGAGCATCAGAGGCCCGGTGGTGTATTTTAGCGCATTGATATTCCTGTGTGGAAATGGTAGAGGATCACTATGGAATTTGTTATTGGACTCCCTCGGACGGCGAGGAAGTTTGATTCAGTATGGGTGATTGTGGATAGACTGACCAAGTCAGCTCACTTCATTCCAGTTAGTACTACCTACTCATCGGAGCGGTTGGCAGCGATCTTTATTCGAGAGATTGTTCGGTTGCATGGAGTTCCGGTGTCTATCATATCCGACAGGGGTACTCAGTTCACTTCTCAGTTTTGGAGAGCATTTCAGCGAGAGATGGGTACGCGGGTTGAGTTGAGTAGAGCATTTCACCCCCAGACAGACGGACAGTCTGAGCGCACTATTCAGATCTTGGAGGATATGTTGCGAGCTTGTGTGATTGATTTTGGTGGTTCGTGGGACGAGTTCCTACCACTTGCTGAGTTTGCCTACAACAACAGTTATCAGTCGAGTATTCAGATGGCCCCGTATGAGGCATTGTATGGCAGGCGGTGTAGATCCCCGTGGGATGGTTTGAGCCTGGTGAGGTTAGATTGATAGGGACTGAGTTAGTCCAGGATGCTCTGGATAGAGCAAAGTTGATCCAGGAGAGGCTTCGTACAGCACAGTCTCGTCAGAAGAGTTATGCGGACCGTAGAGTTCGAGAGTTGTCTTTCATGGTTGGTGACGGAGTATTGTTGAAGATTTCACCTATGAAGGGTGTCATGAGGTTTGGGAAGAAAGGAAAGTTGAGTCCCGGGTACATTGGTCCTTTTGAGATACTTAGGAGAGTTGGAGAGGTGGCATATGAGTTGGCCTTGCCGCCCAGCTTATCCAGCGTTCATCCAGTATTCCATATGTCTATGCTCCGGAAGTACATCGGAGATCCGTCTCATGTATTAGACTTCAGTACCATTCAGCTTGATGGTGATCTATCCTATGATGTGGAGCCTATTGCCATTTTGGGACGACATGTGAGAAAATTGAGGTCTAAGGAGATTGCATCAGTTAAGGTTCAGTGGAGAGGTCGACCCGTGGAGGAGGCCACTTGGGAGGTCGAGCGGGAGATGCGGAGCAGATATCCTCACTTGTTTGAGACTTCAGGTATGTTTCTTGACCCGCTCGAGGACGAGCGTTTGCTTAAGAGGGGAGAATGTGACGACCCGGCCCGTCGTCACGAGAATTACCACCCCGTTATGTTGTAAATACATGTTTTATGATTTTATATCAGTGTTAGAGTCTATCGGGTGAGTTAGGAGTGATTGGGATTGGAAATGAGGCATATAGCCTTTGTGAAGGAAACTTGAATAAAGAAAGTCAACCCGGAGTTGACTATTTGGTTAGAGGGCTCGGAATCGGATTCTGATGATTCGGTTAGTTCCGGGAGGTGATTTATGACTTAGGGGAGCGATCGGAATTGAATTTGGAGGCCCGGTGTAGAAATAGGCTTGAATTGGCTAAGGTTGAATTTTGGCGAAATCCGATCGGTAGGTGAGATTTTGATCCGGGGGTCGGAATGGAATTTCGACAGTTGCAGTAGCTCTGTTAGGTGATTTTGGATGTGCCTGCAAAATTTCAGGTCATTCGGACGTCGTTTGGTCGGGGTTTTGATTGAATGTGTAATTCGGAATGTTTTAAAGAATTTAGGCTTGAATTTGATGTGAATTATGGGTTTTGGTGTTATTAGACGTGTTTTGAGGATTGGAGCAAGTTCGAATAAGGTGTTAAGATGTGTTGGTGTGTTTGGATGAGGTCCCGGGGGCCTCGGGGTGTTTTCGGATGGTTAAACGGAAGAAAATCATGGAAATTGCAGGTTGAAGAGTTCTGGTTCTGTCATTTTCGCCCCTGCGGAAATGTGTGCGCGGAGGCGAGTCCGCAGAAGCGGACTGAGGAGCGCATGAGCGCTTGGCATCGCAGAAGCGGAACATCTTCCGCTGAAGCGGCATCGCTGGTGCGAGCCAGTGAGCGCAGAAGCGGACGAGAAGAAAATGGGAAGGTCCGCAGAAGCGGACACTTGACCGCCTGGGCGAGTCCGCAGGAGCGGACTCTCGTGCGCAGAAGCGGATGTCTTCGCAGAAGCGGAGGTTTAATCGCGGAAGCGGACGCGCATAAGCCGTCCTTTTCTCGCAGAAGCGGAATTGGCCGGCTAGGCCTGGAACCGCTGAAGCGACCCTTTGGTCGCGGATACGGACTCGTAGGAGCGGAAATTCTTCCGCAGAAGCGAAAATCGCTGTAAGTTAAGTGTATCAGAATTTAGAAAAATTTCAGAACATTTCACACATTTTGGGCCTCGGCTTTAGAGGCGATTTGGGCGATTTGGAAGAGAAACTCAAGGGAAATCATCAGGTAATCAACTATGGACTTAAACTATGATTAGTATTGGTAATATTATGCAATTATATCATGAAAATGGAGGAATTTGGGGTAATTTATGGGGGATTTAGCCCTAGGCTTGAACTTTAGAAAATCAAGGTTTTGAATGGGCAAATGGAGTCCGAATTTGGTAAAATTGATATGCTTAGACTCGTATTGAGATGAGGGTTCCGAATATGTGACTTTCGTGATTTTTCGATAAGCGTACCGAAAGTCGGGTTTTGACAACTTTGGAAATTTTGATGTAAATCGAGTTGTATTGATTGGGTGTCGTCCCATTGGCCTAATTTGTTGTATTTCTACTGTATTTGATCAGATTCTACGCGTGCGGAGCTTGATTCTCGTGGCAAGGGCATTGCGGAGTAGTCGTCGCGCCGTATTGAGGTGAGTAATAGATGTGGGTGATGACCAGCGGGTTCGAAACCCCGGTATACCACTTTGTGACGATGTATAGCGGCGAGACATGCACACTCCTGAGAGTGCGGGGTCGATCATGAACTGGAGACTATATATTAGTCCGACCTGTTGATATTGTATTATTGGCTATTCTCGAGCCGTTGAACCTCCTTCTCGGACGGTTGAGTATATTGTGGGTTGTGAGAGTTATTGGATCCCGCGAGGATCGTTACCATTGTCTTATCATATAGACATGCTAGTTTACTACTAGTCCGCAGATCTTTTTGTTATTATACTAATTCCAATCTCCGGAACTTGATATTACTTGTTTTCCAACCGAAAAATGATAAAAGAGTTTTCAAAAACTACCTTTGAGCCTTGCGAGGTTGTATCCGCATATTAGCTAACTAGTAGTGGATCGGGCCGCACGCCGCAGCCGAGATATATGTTGGATCGGACCGCACGCCGCAGAATATCTCTATGAGATGTGCTTGGGCTGTAGGAGCCCCTCCGGAGTCCGAACCCCCACGGTGAGCACGGGTACCCAAAATTGGAGTCGGGCTACGCGCCGTAGCGGTCATATCATGCATTGCATTGCATTTAGCTACATCTGCTAGTCTGTTATGCTATTTATTGGTATTTTGTTGGTACAGGTACAGTGAATATTGATTCTATGACAGGGTAGCCGATTATAGCTTTACATAGTGCTTTATTGCGGATTTCTTATCCGCGCTGTCTTACCCTTGTTTATTACCACCGAGTCCGGCGTACTCATTTTACTCCTCGCACCTTGTGTGCAAATCCGGGTACCTCTCAGCAGTGATCCGGTAGCTGTGCGAGGCGACGTTTGTGGATATTCGAGGTAGCTGCAGAGTCCGCAGGACCCGATATTCCTTCCTACTGTCTTTTGATTTTGTATTGACATTTCTTTCCACACTTGGTATTTTTGTAAACCTTTATACACTTACGTTCAGTAGAGGCTCATGACTCTTGACCCTTGGTCTATGGGAGTTGGGGTATTTTGGGACTTGGTTTCCCCGTTGTTAGTATAAGTATTACTATTGTTTCATATTTTGAAATGCTTAAATGGGTTAAAGAGAGCTTCTAGCTCCGTTGTTGATGTTGATTGGTCAGGCTGGCTTAGCAATGTGCTGGGCGCCATTACGATCGGATTTGGGGTCGTGACACATAAGCAACCTCCCCAACACGCCTCAAAATCTCAAAAGGGCCAATAAATCTAGGACTTAGCTTCCCTTTCTTTCCAAACCTCATAACGCCCTTCATGGGCGAGACTCGAAGCAGAACCCGCTCACCAACCATAAAAGCCACATCGTGAACCTTCTTGTCCGCATAACTCTTTTGTCTAGACTGGGCCGCACGAAGTCTGTCCTGAATCACCTTGACCTTGTCCATAGCCTCCCGAACCATATCAGTACCTAGCAACCTGGCCTCGCCCGGCTCAAACCAACCCACGGGAGACCTGCACCTCCTACCATATAGGGCCTCGTACGGTGCCATCTGAATACTAGACTGGTAGCTGTTATTATAAGCAAACTCCGCCAGCGGCAAGAAGTGATCCCATGAACCTCCAAACTCAATCACGCACGCACGGAGCATATCCTCCAAAATCCGAATAGTGCGCTCGGACTGACCATCAGTCTGGGGATGAAACGCTGTGCTCAGCTCCACCCGAGTACCTAACTCCTACTGTACGGCTCTCCAGAACCGTGAAGTGAACTGAGTGCCTCTATCTGAAATGATGGAAACTGGAATACCATGCAGCCGAACTATCTCCTTGATATAGATCTCCGCCAATCGCTCCGATGAATAAGTAGTGCTCACCGGTATAAAATGGGCGGACTTGGTCAGCCGATCCACAATAACCCAAATGGAATCAAACTTCCTAACAGTCCGTGGAAGCCCGGATACAAAGTCCATGGTGATGCGCTCCCATTTCCACTCTGGAATCTCAATCCGCTGCATCAATCCACCCGGGCGCTGATGCTCATACTTCACCTGCTGGCACTTGAGGCATCTAGAAACATAATCAACTATATCCCTCTTCATCCGCCTCCACCAGTAATGCTGTTTCAAGTCCTGATACATCTTCGCGGCACCCGGATGGATGGAATACCGCGAACTATGGGCCTCTGCTAGAATCAGCTCTCAAAGATCATCTACATTGGGCACACAGATACGCCCCTGCATCCTCATGACTCCATCATCCCCGATGGTAGCATCTCGAGCATCATCACGCCGAACTCTATCCTGAAGGACAAGAAAATGAGGGTCGTCGAACTGACGCTCCCTGATGCGGTCAAATAGAGAAGACCGAGAAACCACACAAGCTAGAACCCGGCTGGGCTCCGAAAGATCCAGTCTAACAAACTGTCTGGCCAAAGCCTAAACATCCATCGCCATAGGCCTCTCCGAGACTGGTAGATATGCTAAACTCCCCAAACTCTCTGCCCGACGACTCAAGGCATCGGAAACCACATTAGCCTTGCCCGGATGATAGAGAATAGCAATATCATAGTCCTTCAGTAGTTCCAACCATCTCCTCTGATGCATATTCAGGTCCTTCTGCTTAAGCAAGTGCTGCAAGCTCCGGTGATCAGTGTAGATCTCAGAAGGAACCCCATATAAATAATGACGCCAAATTTTCAAGGCGTGAACAATGGAAGCTAGCTCCAAATCATGAACAGGGTAGTTCTTCTCATGCACCTTCAGCTGTCTCGACGCGTAGGCAATCACCCTACCGTCCTGCATCAATACCGCACCGAGTCCCACTCGTGAGGCATCACAATATACAGTATAGGACCCCGAACCTGTAGGCAACATCAATATAGGGGCCGAAGTCAAAGCTGTCTTGAGCTTCTGAAAGCTCACCTCACACTCGTCTGTCCACTGAAAAGGCGCACCCTTTTGGGTCAATCTAGTCATAGGTGCTGCAATCGAAGAGAAGCCCTCTACGAAACGACGGTAATAGCCCGCCAAACCAAGGAAACTGCGAATCTCAGTAGCGGAGGAGGGTCTGGGCCAACTCTGCACGGCCTCCACCTTCCTCGGATCTACTCGAATACCATCACTCGATACCACATGGCCCAAAAATGCCACTGAACTCAACCAGAATTCACATTTAGAGAACTTGGCATAAAGCTGCTCTCCCTCAGGATCTGAAGCACCATTCTCAAATGTTGCTCGTGCTCTTCCCGGCTCCGAGAATATACTAGAATATCATCAATGAAGACAATCACGAACGAGTCCAGATAAGGCCTGAACACACTGTGCATCAAATGCATAAATGCTGCTGGGGCATTAGTCGACCCAAAAGACATCACGAGGAACTCATAGTGACCATACCGGGTCCTGAAGGCAGTCTTCGGGATATCTGGCTCCCGAATCTTCAGCTGGTGATACCCAGAGCGCAAATCAATCTTAGAAAACACATGTGCGCCCCGTAGTTGGTCAAATAAATCATCAATACGGGGCAAAGGATACCGGTTCTTCACTGTAACCTTGTTCAGCTGACGATAGTCAATACACATACGCATAGAACCGTCCTTTTTCTTCACAAACAATACAGGAGCACCCCAAGGCGAAACACTCAAATAAAACCCTTGCCCAAAAACTCCTGTAACTGATCCTTCAACTTCTTTAACTCAGGAGGAGCCATACGGTACGGTGGAATAGAAATGGGCTGAGTGCCCGGCAACAAGTCAATAGCAAAGTCAATATCTCTGTCGGGCGGCATGCCCGAAAGATCAGCTGAAAATACATCAGCGAAAGTCACGTACCACATGAACAGAATCAATAGAGGGAGTGTCAATACTGACGTCCCGCACATAGGCTAGATAAGCAGCACACCCCTTCTCAACCATACGCTGAGCTCTGAGAAAAGAAATAACACGGATAGGGGTGTGATCTAGAGTACCACTCCACTCAATACGTGGAATGCCTGGCATAGCCAGCGTCACGGTCTTGGCGTGACAATCAAGAATAGCATAACGGGGCGACAACCAGTCCATGCCCAGAATAATATCAAAATCGACCATCCCAAGCAGCAATAGATCCGCTCTGGTCTCAAAATCACAAATGGTAATCAAACACGACCGATATACGCGGTCCACTACCAAAGAATCACCCACCGGAGTGGAAACATAAATGGGGGCACTCAAAGAATCCCGAGGCACACCCGGATGAGAAGCAAAGTAAGAAGACACATATGAAAAAGTGGAACCAGGGTCGAATAGTACCGATGCCTCCCCGTGACAAACCATAATAATACCCGTGATAACGGAGTCGGATGCAACAGCCGCGGCCGCGATCGGGAATAGCATAGAATCCGGCTCGTCCCCCTCTCGAGGGCGGCCTCCGGAACCCTGACCCCGCCCCTGGATGACCGGGCAGGTGGAGTGGCGGCTGGGGCCGGAATGATAGCCTGCCGGCCCCGAGAACCACGCGAATGCCGTGATGACTGATGAGGCACACCCGTCCCGCGCCCGGGGCACTCCCTAACCAGGTGGCGAGTATCCCCGCACTCAAAACAAGCTCCGGGAGGACGCGGTGGTCGTGACTGACCGCCCTCACCCCCACTAGTCCGACCCCCGGACGGACCCCGCGCAGAGGTGCACTCGGAAACCGGGGGAGCATAATAAGGCTCCCGAGATGCTTGGAAGGCCCGGAGTACTACCGGTTGCGGGCAATGCCGAGTGAACTCGGTCGACCGGAATAACCTCTCGCTAAAACGACCGGGCCGATGAAGCGCGGGCACCGCAGAAATGACCCGACTCACGAGACCTCTCGGCCTCTCTCTCCCTCCGCTCTCTGGGGAGCATACTCTCGATCCTCTTGGCAATGCTAACCGCTTGCTGATAAGATATATCTGTCTCAAGCTCTCTGGCCATGCTGGATCGGATAGGCGGAACAAGGCCCTCAATAAATCACCGCACTCGCTCCCGAACCGTGGCTACCAAAGCCGGTGCATGCCTGGCTAGGCGGGTGAAACCGATAGCATACTCTGATACTGACATGGAGCCCTGTCGCAACCTCTCAAACTCCGAGCGCCAAGAATCCCTAAGGCTCTGTGGAACAAACTCCCTCAAAAACAGATCTGAAAACTGCGTCCAAGTCAATGAAGCAGACTCCTCTGGACTATCCAACTCATACGTGCGCCACCAATCATAAGCGGCCCCACGAAACTGAAAAGCGGTGAAGGAAACCCCGCTGGTCTCCACAATCCCCATAGTACGAAGAATACGATGACACTCCTCTAGAAAACCCAATGCATCATTCGAAGCCAAACCACTAAACACTGGAGGGTCATATTTCTTGAACCTCTCCAATCTACGCTGCTCGTCCTCAGAGGCAGCTGGTCCACCTCCGGGCTGTGCTGGGGCAGCAGGAGGCATAACCAAAACATCTGGAACCTGCCCCACTGGCACACGCTGCTCTGGTGTAACGGCTGCAAGAGTCTGGGCCCCTCCCCCGGCCTGAGATGTAGCTGCAACAAGAGGAAGCAATCCTGCCTGGGCTAAAGTGGTATACATACTCATGAACCGAGCCAGGGTCTCATGTAGTGCTGGAGTAGTAGCAGCTGTAGTCGGTGTACCAGGTGCCTGCCTGCTCCAACCTGGTCTACCTGTGGCACCTCAGCAGCAGCACGCGCGGGTGCTGTGGCTGCACCTCAGGCGCGTCCTCGTCCTCTACCTCGGCCCCGGCCTCCGACGGCGGCAACAGGGGGCGCGGGTACCTGATCATCGCGAGTAGATCGTGTCCTCACCATCTGTGAGAGAATAGAAAGCAGTAGTTTAGATTTTTGATGCCAAAAATGTCGCACGACAAGGAATCCAAAAGAAATGAAGAGTTTCCTAAACGGTTACATAGCCCCTCGTAGATAAATACAGACGTCTCCGTATCGATCAGCGAGACTCTAAGTAACCGGTCCGTGTCCCGTGACTCCTATGAACCTAGAGCTCTGATACCAACTTGTCACGACCCTAGTTCACCAATTGTGAACATGTCGTGATGGCACCCAGTCCCCACGACTAGGTAAGCCTAACACGTTGCGGAATTTATAAGTTATAAATACTTAAATAAGAAACAGCGGAAAATAACATAAAGGTATGTAACCCGTGCCGCTTGGCACATACATCCGTCACACAATAAATAAAACACTACCAAGATCCGGAACCCCACGGTAACACAGACTAAAAGGGAAATACAACTGTGGCTCTATGTGTAAAGAGTATCTAGCAACGAAATGAAGAAAAATGTCAACTAGTAATACTAGAATAGAAGGGAAGCCTCCGGATCCGCGGACGTAGCAGATCATACCTCGAAGTCTCCCAGAAAGCTGCGGAATCACCTAGTACGAGCCTGCTCTGATGTACCTGGATCTGCACAACAAAAGTGTGCAGAAGAGTAGCATGAGTACACCACGGCGGTACTCGGTAAGTGCCAAGCCTAACCTCGATGGAGTAGTGACGAGGTAGGTCAGGGCCCTACTGAGAAAACAATAATATAGTGATGATAACAAAGTAAGCAGTTTAAATGATAATAATATCCAAAATAACAACATCATGATGATTACTGCGACTGTCTACAATTAAGCTAACAACAATTAACCAGCGCAAATAAACAAAATCCAGGATCTATGGGAATTGAACCCACAGTCCCATTCTCAGTACATCTGGGTCTCCGGGAATCGAACCCGCAGCCCATGTCTCAATAATATCTCAATAACTCAGGATCTCCGGGAATCGAACCCGCAGTCCCTACCAATAACTCGGGATCTCGGGAATCAAACCCGTAGTCCCTACCAATAACTCGGGATCTCGGGAATCAAACCCGTAGTCCCTACCAATAACTCAGGATCTCGGGAATCGAACCCGTAGTCCCTACCAATAACTCAGGATCTCGGGAATCGAACCCGTAGTCCTACCAATAACTCAGGATCTCGGGAATCGAACCCGTAGTCCTACCAATAAATCAGGATCTCAATAAATAATCAATAACTCAGGATCTCCGGGAATCGAACCCGCAGTCCCTACCAATAACTCGGGATCTCGGGAATCGAACCCGTAGTCCTACCAATAACTCAGGATCTCAGGAATCGAACCCGCAGTCCCTACCAATAACTCAGGATCTCGGGAATCGAACCCGTAGTCCTACCAATAAATCAGGATCTCGGGAATCGAACCCGTAGTCCTACCAATAAATCAGGATCTCGGGAATCAAACCCGTAGTCCCTACCAATAAATCAGGATCTCGGGAATCGAACCCGTAGTCCACCAATAAATCAGGATCTCGGGAATCGAGCCCGTAGTCCACCAATAAATCAGGATCTCGGGAATCGAACCTGTAGTCCACAAGCACAGCCAATAAAGGAATCCACAGAGAGAATAATTATGCTTAAATATAACTTCACCGAAAAATAGTGCCGATAGTTATCAAGGAGTTCAAACAAGGCAATTAGGCAACTAAACAGTTAAGTACTACCTAATCATGCTTTCCTAACCACTACCGGGTAAAAATATCAAATTAACAACCAAAGACAGGAATATCGCTCATAGAACATTTTAATTAAAGTGCGTTTTCAACAACCAGCGCATGTACACGCCCGTCACCTCGCGTACAAGGCATTTAAACTATCACATAATATCCTAGGGGTGAGAATTCCCCCACACGAGGTTAGACAAGCCACTTACCTCGATTCCGGTACAAAACCGCTATGAAACAACTCTCTTGCCACGAATGTCAGCCTCCACAAGTGTAGAATCTGATAAAAATCAATAGAATCACATCGAAATAGGCCAATTGGGCATTACCCATTCAAATTAACTCAAAATTCACCAAAACCCACAAGTTGCCAAAACCCGACTTCCGGTACGCTTATCGAAAAATCACGAAAATTATATATTCGGGTTCCTTATCTCAATACGAGTCTGTGGATATAAAATTTATCGAAATCGGACTCCGTTTGCCCATTCAAATCAAAGATTTTCTAACATTTAGGCCTAGGGCTCAAACCCACCTTTAATCTTCCAATTTCGGTGAAATAATCATGGATTTCATGATAAACCAACGAATTAAGGTCAAGAAACTTACCCCCGATGATTTCCCGGTGATATCCCAGCGTTTCCCCGTCAAAATTCTCTCTTGGAGCTCAACAATGGCGTTTTTTGATTTATGGGTCGCGGCTGAAATGTTTCTGGACTTAAGTCACTGCCAGACATTTTTACTCTATGCGATCGCATGATCACTGTTGCGATCGCATAGAACAAATTTTGACCCTCGCCAAACTACTCTATGCGATCGCATAGTCCTCAATGCGATCGCAATGCTCACCGAAATATACCTATGCGATCGCATGCCCTGCTCCGCGATCGCATAGAACAAAAGCTGGACCTGGGACCCCTCTTCTCTATACACTATGCGATCGCATAGGACTGTACGCGATCGCAGAGCACAACTTTCCAGAACTATGCGATCGCATATCCATGCCCGCGATCGCATAGAACAAATACTTGGCCTCTCCAAAACCTTCTATGCGATCGCATTAGCCCATTGCGATCGCATAGAGCATTCGTCCGCAGCACACACCAGCAGTTAACAGCATTTCCAAAATGCATGAAATAGCCCGATTGGACCCCCGGATTCATCCCGAGACCCCCGGGATCCCAACGAAAACCACCAACCTATCCCAAAACATGATACGAACTTATTCTAATCATCAAAACACGTCTAACAACATCAAAACCCATAATTCACATCGAATTCAAGCCTAAATTTCTTAAAACTTTCCGAATTGCACATTCGATCTAAAACCCGACCAAACGACGTCCGAATGACTCTGAAACTTTGCGGACATATCCAAATTCACATAACGAAGCTACAGAAATTGTCGGAATTCCATTCCGACCCCCGGATCAAAATCTCACCTATCGTTCGGATTCGCCAAAATTCCAACCTTCGGCATTTCAAGCCTAATTGAGCTACGGACCTCCAAAATACATTCCGAACGCGCTCCCAACCCCGAAATCACCTAACGGAGCTAATGGAACCATCGGATTTCCGTTCCGAGATTGTCTTAACACTGTTCCGGCTACGGGCCATTTTTTAACTTTAAAGCTCTCATTTAGGGACTAAGTGTCCCAAAATACTCCAAATTTCAAAACCGACTCTCCCGGCAAACCACAATAGCATAAAAGAACTTAGGGGAACAGTTAAATTAGGGATTGGGGCGTAATTTTCTAAAACGACCGGTCGGGTCGTTACAATACACCTGACATCTGTCTACAAGCCTCTAAGAGTACATAAAATCATAAAGGTCGGGGCAGGGCCCCACTATACCAACCAATACATATCCAAAGCATACTGACCAAATAGGCAACTCCGGAGCAAGTGGAGTGCGCCAACACCTTCGTTGAGCTGATAGCCTAATAGGAGGACAATCAACCTATCAATCGGGACTTGCGGGCATGAAACACAGCGTCCCCGAGCAAAAGGGACGTCAGTACGAATAATGTACCGAGTATGTAAGGCAAGAAAGCATAAACAAGAATAGTAATGTAAAGAGAGATATAAGAGCTACAACCTGTAACATCTAAGTGCCTCTTGGGACTGCTGACATGAAATGCACAATACATACATATACATAAACTATTAAAAACATTCACCTCTGTGGGCATCATCATCATCATCATATCGTACCCGGACATCATAAGGCTCGGTAGAATCGTACCGGCCACGTGGAGCTCGGTAAAACCCAACTGATCAGTGGTTGCACAATAGGTGCCGTACCCGGCCGACTATAGCACGGCTCGGTAGAGTAAAATAGATACATATATATAATGCATGCTCGACTCATGGAATCACGTTCTAAACCTTTCGGAGTGATGTAAGAACATTATGGACATATAATATGAACTTCACTAGGACTTATGGATCATACATACTTTCTTAGAATAACTTTGTACGGAAAGAATAACATGGACAACCTTAGTTGCTAGGAGTAGATTCATTATGAAATAGCATATTCATTTCACATTAGATCATGCCAAAAGAAGGAAGGAAATGCCTTAACATACCTGGGATAGGAACAACTTCGTATAATTATCCGCTGAAAACCTTCGTGGATTGAATTTATCTTCTGCATTTTTTTTTTTTTGAATTTGCGGAACGAGTTTGGCTTAAATGCCGAATTAATGAATTGAGGAGTAAGGCTTGGCGTTAAAAACGCTTCTGCTTTTCACTTGAATAGAAGTTTGATAAAGCTTGGCTTCGATTATAAAAGTTGATTAAGCTTTTCACTTGAATAGAAATTTCAAAGTCTTTGAATGAGATGTTTATCACATTTGCTTTGATAAAGCTTCCAATAAAATCTTGGAATTTTGTTTGATTTGCAGTAGCTTTCTTGGATCAACAGTGGTCGAAAATGTTCAAGCTACAATGTGAATTGTCGATAAATCTCTTAGATTGGAAAGACTTGACACAAGTTTTTCAGGTTGCCACCTATCCAAATGACTACGGAGTCATTATTTGGAAAGTGGCATGGCTGCCACGTTTGAGACTATCCAATAATTTATCCACTTATTAATTAATCGGGTAATATTTTGTTACCCGGTAATTAATCTATTACCTGTATAATTTAATAATTATCCCAACTTAATTAAATACTACTCTCTTTTAACATACCTTATACACCTTACTATAATGGCCTTGTAGTACCTTGTATGGCATTAGTCCGTAAATACCGGGTATTTTAGCTCGGGCCGTATTTTATCCCAAATTGGCCACTTTCAACGGAATCCTTCTCTTTAATTCGTGTACCCTTTTATCCTTCACATGACTTAATTATCTCTTGTTATAAATAGCGTAATACTTATAATCCCAAAATAAATCTTATTCTCGAATTTACATCGATTAATCTTACAACAACGCTTTAACGTACGACGACGCTTTAATGTACAATAATGCAAAATATAATATCTCATTTTTGGACTTTCGTTACTTTACTTATGGCGTACCTTCACGCACGAAAATCTGGGGTGTAACATCATTCCCCCCTTGGGAACATTCATCCTCGAATGCTGTCTAGTGCACTCTATCATTTTCGTAACTTATGTCTTCTGAATACTTTGTACTCTTCTTTCCATCATGGGACCTATTCTATGTGTAAATCCAAATGCTAGGGCATTCATCCCCTTAGGCCTCTCTCATACACCACAACTTGTGGTTAGAATTCATTCAATCTTGTAATTGTTGTTACATTTTGTCATGCAACCTGTACGACTTCTTCTTACTATGTGCACCTATGGGACTCTTTCCTTTAGCTTTTATCCAATAGCCTTTCCTTAGTTTGGGAACATATACAGAACTTTGACAAGATGTCCCTTTTTGTATCTGTAAGTGTACTAAAGTTCTTTGCTTGATACTTTGTAGAACTTGCGAATATGACCATGTCTCATTTTATAGATATTTTTGCCCATTCATATGACTTTACTGCATTAAGATGGATTATACTATGCCATAATTTTTGCTTCAATCTACCTTTACTAACGTATGCTTACCAATCTCCCAGTTACTTTTGTTGTCTATCCTTTAGGTATAAATCTCAGTCTTCCAATGCTCCTTCATTATTGCTATCATTCTTGGATATTGAATCCCCGTACTTCTAGCCTTCAATTTGAAGTAAGGACTATTCATAGTTCTCTACCTTTTGAGTATCTTGTACGTTGTTCACCTTTATCTTACTTATCTTAAATTTTTGCATCGTATCTTCTATCTCTTTCCTGACCTCCCTTTCACCTAGGTATAACTCAGGTCCATACTTGAAGCTTTATCATAATACTCGTACCTCTGGTACATACACAATCCGGTGGGAGCTTCGTACTGACTTCTTATGCTGCTAGCACTTCTTCTAGTTGGCTTCCTTGTAGATCCATTATAGATTATGGTTAATGTGTTATTTTTCTTGAACATCTGATATTATGAGTGATTCTATCATGTTTGAATCACAACTTCTATACTTTTTTTTTTAGGTCCAATAATCAAATTTCTGATTTACTTGGGTGATGTAATTCTTTAGTTTTCTCTTCCTTCTGATAAGTTTTTACATAGGCTTAAGCTATCTTCCGATCTATGACTCATGGTATCAGTTATTACATTAGTCTTTCATGGGCGTTATGGAATATCCATGATATAATCTTCTAACAATTCAATCCTTTGACTATGCCCTGGTCTTAATTCT
The DNA here is from genome assembly GCA_032618575.1 of Nicotiana noctiflora. Taxonomy (NCBI): domain Eukaryota; kingdom Viridiplantae; phylum Streptophyta; class Magnoliopsida; order Solanales; family Solanaceae; genus Nicotiana; species Nicotiana noctiflora. The sequence continues at coordinate 36,555 of JASVEL010003624.1, forward strand.
TTCTTTTAACTTATACCGGAGTCTTCTATGGATTTATGATTGTCAACAAATATGTTTCTTGGATAATGCTCAAAAATCTTGAGTGCATCCATAACAACTAACTCTGGATCATTGGTCGAATAATTCTTTAGCTTTCTTTCAACGTAAGCTATATCTTTTCCTGGTCATTTTGCCCCCTCGTTACGTCCATACCTAGTTTATCTTAGTGCCTACACTTGCCAGAGTTTTTATACAACTCATATGATTTCAAATATTACTTCTTATTTCCCGTTCATTAGCCACGTAGGTGCCATTTTCCTTTGGAATTCTTATAATGTTGTTCCGGGGTTGTTGTTACACGACCATTTCCTCTTTACGTCGTTGTGCTTAGGTTGGAGCCTTCATTCTTATCTCCGTAGCTAATCCTTCACTGCAGTACTTAGGGAGGATCCTCTGGTTCTTGTAAAAATGGAACTTATTATATCGTATACTCAACGGATCTTATGATGTCCCGTCTTGCATATACTTATCTGTAGTTCCTTATCTTCGTGCCCTTGTGCTTGTAGGGTTGCTTCTGAACTAATATTTTGATTTCCTTCCCAGTGTCACTTTCTTTTATTCCCGTAACACTCGTACAGTACCTTTAACTACCCCGAATCCTGTTTAAACACATCTCAAGTATTATATTAACATAACTATGGGGCTGAATTCTCCATATTGGGGTTTACTACATTTATCTTGCATAATTTGCTGATTTGTCTGTAACTTCTTATCTAGTCGTGACTAGGCTCTCTCGGAATCAACTACAAACTACTCGTTGGTCGATTCTCATATCAATATTTTGCGAAATCTTTTTTGGGTCGTTTCCTTTGTCTTAACTTATGTCTCGCACAGACTCATTTTTTATCAATAACAACTCGGGCAAGGACCCTTACTTTCTTTAATTGATGTCGTATTTGCATAATGTTCTGTAATTGTAGCATATACGTAGGAGCTGAATTAGTGTAATCTCATTCATTTTTTTTTTTTTGTTTTTACCATATTCTTCATTTATTACTCCATATTCCCTCCTTTTTGGGAGTACTAAGACTTGGAACTATGATGACCTGCCTATATATGTTTCCCTCTTCATCTTTAGCGTCCTTTCACATCGTTAATGACCTTTATTCTCCTTGAAGAAATCCTTCTGTACCAAGGATAAAAAAATTGCCTCACTCACGATAGTGACATTTAGTGTAACTAGAACATAGTCCCGTAAGCTTAACTTTGTTCACATTGCTTGGTTGAGGGAAGCGTCTTCCTAAATAACCATTATATGAATTTCTCATGAATCTTCTTCTGTTGTCCGTCCTATTATTTCCAGAACGCGATATAAAATTCTCACGATATTGACTATTATCAAATCACTCAGTCCCTAATTCATATTTAGTTTATCTGATTCACTAGTCCATATTAATTCCTATTACTCCGGGGTCTAACTTTTCCTCTTGGTAATCGCGCTAAAGTTGCGAACTTATTTCTCGAGATGAGGATATGACTGTATGGCCCCCTTTTTTTTTCCAAGGCCCGTCATCTTTCGTCTTTTTCTTCATTTGACTATAGCTTTTGTAACACTCTACCGTTATCATCCATGTATCACATCTTACTCATAATTCTTCCTTATCTCTCTTTTCATTACTCTGCTAATATTTCTGCCTATCACTTTCTTTTGAAAACTACAATATGACATTCTTTCACTTTTAGATTCCCTTTGCTCCATCTAGTGGCTCTTCAAGTTGCTTAATGTTCTCGCTTTACTAGGGACACGAGCCACACTAAGGTAATATGTATCCCTTCAAAGCTTATAGTGCATGTCTTTGTGGTACTCATATATGGCTACACTATTTTAAAGTGTAACATATGGGTGTCTCACAAGGAAATCTATTAGCACATTTAAAATGTCCTTCACAACTGTCAACTATCACAAATAATTCATCCATCATATCTTCTTATAATGCTCCTATTAATCCCCATAAGGCATATCTGAAATGGGTACGACCAATTGTATATATCTCTATTACTATTGAATATAACTCAAAAAGTTTATATCTTCTCTATTCGAATTATAAAAATTGTTAACCTTCATTAATTGGCGCCTTACACTCTTTATCATCTTACTTCTTTTACTTGTTAAAACATGTATTTATCTTCTTAATATCTCATTGTCCTTCGCCATAAAGATGGATAGGCATTCTTGTCTTAAGGCTTCTTATGAGGAAGCTTACACCTTTCAAAATACTCATGATCTGCTAAAGACCTTATATTTACATGTCGTAGGCATCATACAAAAATCCAATTCCTCTAACTCAGCTTTTCCACAACAATCTCTCTTTCAAACTTTCTTTTTGGATATGGGCATTGTTTATTTAGAAAGAGATTTAGGAATTTGAATTTCTATGACTGAGCTCTATAACACGATCTAGAGTAAGAAGAAATAGTGACAATCCTAAATGCCCTGTAGCCTCCTGCTTATAAGTGTGGTGCACAACACACCCATAAACAAGACTCTACTAGACACGGCTTGTAAACTCCCTAGGATAGAACTGCTCTGATACCACTTTTGTCACGACCCAAACCGATGGGCCGCGACAGGCACCCGGTACCTTACTTAACCGAATACCAACGTAACATATCTTTCTTATTATACTATTATGAGTAAATAAGCCAGAAAACCCGCCATGAGATAACAAGAATAAAACATAAGGGAATACTCAACATATGATAACCCAACATGATATACAAACTTATACATATGACACACGGGCCTATAAGGCCGACATGACCATTTGTAAACTCAAAATATAGGCCGACAAGGCCATACAATGCAAGTATCCATACACCTGACATCTGTCTACAAGCCTCTAAGAGTACATAAAATCATAAAGGTCGGGGCAAGGCCCCACTATACCAACCAATACATATCCAAAGCATACTGACCAAATAGGCAACTCCGGAGCAAGTGGAGTGCGCCAACACCTTCGCTGAGCTGATAGCCTAATAGGAGGACAATCAACCTATCAATCGGGACCTGCGGGCATGAAACACAGCGTCCCCAGGCAAAAGGGACGTCAGTACGAATAAAGTACTAAGTATGTAAGGCAGGAAAGCATAAATATGAACAGTAATGTAAAGAGAGATATAAGAGCTACAACCTGTAACATCTAAGTGCATTGATAAAGCTTCCAATAAAATCTTGGAATTTTGTTTGATTTGCAGTAGCTTTCTTGGATCAACAGTGGTCGAAAATGTTCAAGCTACAATGTGAATTGTCGATAAATCTCTTAGATTGGAAAGAATTGACACAAGTTTCTCAGGTTGCCACCTATCCAAATGACTACGGAGTCATTATTTGGAAAGTGGCATGGCTGCCACGTTTGAGACTATCCAATAATTTATCCACTTATTAATTAATCGGGTAATATTTTGTTACCCGGTAATTAATCTATTACCTGTATAATTTAATAATTATCCCAACTTAATTAAATACTACTCTCTTTTAACATACCTTATACACCTTACTATAATGGCCTTGTAGTACCTTGTATGGCATTAGTCCGTAAATACCGGGTATTTTAGCTCGGCCGTATTTTATCCCAAATTGGCCACTTTCAACGGAATCCTTCTCTTTAATTCGTGTACCCTTTCATCCTTCATAGGACTTAATTATCTCTTGTTATAAATAGCATAATACTTATAATCCCAAAATAAATCTTATTCTCGAATTTACATCGATTAATCTTACAACAACGCTTTAACGTACGACGACGCTTTAATGTACAATAATGCGAAATATAATATCTCATTTTTGGACTTTCGTTACTTTACTTATGGCGTACCTTCACGCACGAAAATCTGGGGTGTAACACACATCTACGGAAGAGAAGGCGCAGAACTGGGAAAAAGGGAGCCTTCGAGGAAACTGCAAAAGCGGTAGGATGGCTCACACCTGCGAAACCTCAAAAGCGGTTAGGGACCGCAAGTGCGGAAAAGGCTAGAGATAGAAAGTGTTTTAAAAATCGGGGTTTGACCATTTTCTCTTATATTTTCTTTGGTTTGGGAGATTCTTGGAGCATTTCAAGAGGGAATTTTCATCATCAATGATAAGTTAAGATATCCCCACATATCTTGAATTAAATACATTGATTATGTATGACTGTTAGCATGTAAATTAGTAGAAATTTGGGGTATTGGTGGAAATATCTAGAAATCGATATTCTTGGAATTTGATCATGATTTTGTGTATGGAATTGAGAGTAAATTATATATTTGAGTTCATGAAGTTATGGGTAAGCTTAATCTTTAAAAAAAATTGGAATCTGGGCACGTGGGCCCGAGGACATTTTTGTTAACTTTACGATCGGGTTAGGAATTGTTATAAATTGGATTAATATGAGTAGATTATTGTATATTAATGAATTTGTATAATAATTGGCTAGTTTTGGAGTATTTGGCATCGATTCAAGTATTCGGAAGAGCGTGGAATGCCGGTTATGGATCTTCGGAGCGAGGTGAGTAGTCTTTTCTAATCTTGTAAGAAGGAATTGTCCTCAAATGTGAAATAATTGGTTATGTGCTCCTATTTATGGGGGTTACGTACGCACGAGGTGACGAGAGTATGTGCATAGCTACTATTATATTTAATTTCGGGTAGTCTAAGACCCAAAAGCGTGTTATACTTGGAATATTTGTAATCGTATTGGCAGCTTGGATTGCTTAAATCACATTGAGTTAGGGAATGGATTTCTAAAAAAAGATTTAAAACTTTATTTCTTAAATTGTTAAAAGAGAATTGGTTTTTCTTAGATAATTATCTCCTGATGAGTTCTTGATTGACTGTCTCTGTGTGTTTAAATTATGCAACGGGCTAAACACTTCGTAGATTAAATAGATGCATTTATGGTTCGCGTTATTCGACCATCGGTAGTGCACAGTTTATTTTCCATTGGATTGGGTCGTACGTCCTCGTCATGATTTGTGCATGCTTGTATTGTTTGCCTTGAAACTTATTAAAATTGTTATAGCCTCTTCCCGGCTTGAGAATAATTGTATAAATGACGAAAGGGAATTTGACAAGTTTCCTATAAAAGAGATAGTTGTTACTTGATTCATTCTATTGGATTAAAAATCATATTAATAAAAACCAACGATTTAACATATTGTTGATATAACATTATTGGAACCTTGTAAGTGTCGAAGTTAACCTCCCGTCTTTACTTCTTTGAGATTAGACGGGATACTTACTGAGTACACGTTATTTTGCATTCATACTACACTTCTGTTCATTTTTGTTGCACAGGTTCATGCATCTCTAGTAGCATAGTGGGCATAGCAGCATTGTTGACATGGAGACTAGGTGAGCTATAATTCCTTGAGGCGATCCGCAGCTAGTATAGTCTCTCTCAGGATTCTATCTATTTTCTGTCCAATTGTATTCCGGATAACTTTTGTATTTTATTCGATTTTTCTTAAATATTGCTCATGCACTTGTGACACCGGGTTCTAGGATGTTTATGGGTTTATTTAGAAATATTTAAAAAACGTTGTTAAATATCTCAATATTTCTTCAGTGGAATTTATTATGTATTGTTTAAATATATAAAAAAAATTGTTTCGAAAATATTTAAAACGAGAATTTAATTAAGTATTTTAGATTGGCCTGCCTGACAGCAGTGTCCGGTTCCATCACGATCCCGATATGGTCGTATTGCCGCAGATGCGGGACTACATCTGCGGAAGAGAGGGCACAGAATCGAAAAAAAGGGATTCTGGAGGTAACCGTAGAAGCAGTAGGATGGCTCGCACCTGCGGAACCGTAGAAATGGTCAGGGAACCGCTAGTGCGGAAAAGGTTGGAGCCAAAAAGTATTTTAAAAATCGGGGTTTGGCTCTTTTCTATCATATTTTCTTTAGTTTGGGAGATTCTTGGAGGGTTTCAAGATGAAATTTTCATAACCAATGATAGGGTAAGATATGCCCACCTATATTGAGTTAAATACATTGATTATGTATAGATTTTAGCATATAAATTAGTAGAAATTTGAGGTTTTTGTGGAAAGTCCTAGAAATTGATATTCTTGGAATTTAACCACGATTTTGGATATGGAATTGACAGTAAATTATATATTTGAGTTCGTGAAGTTATGGGTAAGTTTAATCTGCAAAAAGCTTTAGAATTCGGGCACGTGGGCCCGATGGCATTTTTATCAACTTTTCGATTGAGGTTAGAAATTGTTATAAATTGGATTAATATGAGTAGTTTAACGTATATTAATAAATAAGCATAACCATTGGCTAGTATTGGAGTATTTGGCATCGATTCAAGTCTTCAGAAGGGTGTGGAATGCTGGTTATGGATCTTCGAAACGAGGTGAGTCTCCTTTTTAACATCGTTAGAGGGAATTGTCCCCATATGTGAAATAATTGGTTATGTGCTCCTATTTGTGGGGGGGATACGTATGCACGATGTGATAAGTGTCCGTGCACAGCTACTATTATATTTAAGTTCGAGTAGTCTAGGCCCCAAAAGCATGTTATAATCGTATTGACAACTTAGATTACTTAAATCACATCAAATTAGTGAATGGATTTCTAAAAAATAGATTTAAAACTTCATTTTCTTAAATTGTTAAAAGAGAATTGGTTTTTCTTGGATAATTATTTCCTGATGACTTCTTGATTGACTGTCTGTGTGTGTTTAAATTATGGAACGGGCTGAACGGCTTGGTAGATTAAATAAATGCATCTATGGTTCACGTTGTTTGACCCTCGGCAGTATGCAGTTTATTTTCTGTTGGATCGGGTCGTACATCCTCAGCATGATTTTCCCATGCTTGTATTTCTTTCCTTGAAACTTATTAAAGTTTTTATAGCCTCTTCCGGACTTGAGAATAACTGTATAAATTACGAAAGGAAATTTGGAAAGTTTCCTATAAAAGAGCGAGTTGTTACTTGATTCATTCTATTGGATTAAAAATTGTGTTTATAAAAATCCATGATTAAATATATTATTGATATAACATTATTGGACCCTTAGTAAGTGTCGAAGTCAACCTCTTATCTCTACTTCTCAAGATTAGACGGGACACTTATTGAGTACACGTTATTTTTGTACTCATACTATACTTTTATACATTTTTGTTTTACAGGCTCATGCACCTCTATTGGCCTAGTGGGCGTAGCAGCATGGTTGACACAGAGACTAGGTAAGCTGTATTTCCTCGAGGCGACCCGCAGCTAGTATAGTATCTCTCAGGATTCTATTTATTTTCTGTCCAATTGTATTTCGAACTGCTATTGTACTTTATTTGGTTTATCTTAGAAATTGCTCATGCATATGTGACACCGCGTTCTGGAGATGTTTATGGGTTTATTCAGAAATATTAAAAAAAGTTGTTAAATATCTCATTATTTCTTCAGTGGAATTTATTATGTATTGTTTAAACATATAAAAGAAGTGGTTTCCAAAATATATAAAATGAAAAATTAATTATGTATTTTTGGTTAGCTTGCCTGACAGCGGTGTTCGGCGTCATCACGGCCCTTAGTGAAATTTTGGGTCGTGACATTCCGAGTACTCAATACCATAGTCCAATACTTTTCACTAATCATGCTCAATCACCCAGTATTGTATATGGTCAATCCAGCCCACGGAAGATCCATCCTAGAATATATACATCAACTGACAAACAGTCACTAAGTACTGAGTAGGGAAAAATCCAGCCCGTGGAAAAGATCCATCCCCAGGTATATAATTACTTCGGACAAGATCTATGTCCCGGGAAGATTCTTCTCCCAATATAATCAACCGCGCTCACTATGGATGTGTGCGGACTTCGGAGGGGGTCCTTCAGCCCGAGCATTATCATAAATCAGTATAAATGTTGCATCATGCAGCCCGATCCCATGTATGTCACTCATAATCGACTCGATCACATTTTGTTGTATTGTTATTTTTTTGTAAAAGAAATTGACAAAATCATAAATCTCGGTAAAGTTTTTATATCTTCAAACAAAATAGAAACAACCGAGTAAAAAATCACAAGGATTTTAATCTCGGATTGAGTAGAAAGTCGCAAAGACTTTGATTTCAAACTGGAGTAGAAAATATGAAGATTTTAATCTCCAAAATTGGAGTAGAAAATCACTACGATTTTTGCCTCCCAAACCAGAAAGTAAGATGAATACAAAAATAAAATAAAATTCCTTGAGCATGTTATCACTCTGTGTTCAAAACCCAAAAAAAACTAGAAAACGTTAGTTTAAGAAAACAAACTGAAAAATTTAGAGCCCACATTTTTTTTGAGTTCGTAAGGAATTCAATCCCTCATAGTTGCCTAAGGTTTCGGATTAATTCCTCCCAGGATAGAACATAATTACTATTTTGTGATAGCGGTACTTTATATCACAGAACATCGGCGAACTTAAATGGCGGAGCAAATCACATAAAATACTTACGTTTTTGTTTTGAAAAAATAATGCAGAATGCAAAAGATAGAGGGGGGAGATTTTCAAGTTTTCAGAGGTGAAAAATGCGGCTGAGCCTTTCTATTTATAGCCAACAGAGTGGAGTTCCAACAGTTGCAAAAGTTCATGTTCGATTGAAGAGGTATCTATTCGATAGAATTTTTATTAATCGGAATGGCTGGTCACAAAATTGACCATTGGAAGTGCAGCGAATTTAATAATTTTTTGCCTAAAAATATTAGGAAAGGAAATATTAAATGACGAAAATAAAAACTAAATATGGTCCAAAAAATTATCAATCACTCATATTAATTGACTATATCCAAATCCAAAGTCGAGCCGAGCGACGACGGCACGAAGCTTGTTCTCTTCTAAAAATCCAAAACCGAGCGAGTGACGACAGCATGATACTTTCTCTTTTCTCAACTCTTTAAGAGTTAGAAGAAGTGCTTCTATATATAAGCACAAGAATGTCGCTCTTCCTATCTAATGAGGGATAAAGTTCCTTCGTAAAATAAACTAATTCAAAATATTATTTCTCTCGGATTATTTTCCCACCATTTATCATTCACACATCTTTTGTTTTAATTAACAAAATCCAACAAGAGTTCCATTGGTTAGCTAGGCCATACAATGGTGATTCTCAATTACTCGAGCTTATTCAGCTGAGAAACTACCTAAGTTTTTTATCTTGTAATTCTTTAACTATCTAAGCTTTTGATTGCAATTTTGCCACTAATTAAGGTCATCGTACCAAGGTGGACGATTTTTACTTGGATTAAATGTGACATTTTAACAACTTAGGGTAAATTGTCATCATTCATTCCCATGTGCCAATTCCTGCTGTACAGTGGACCTTTTCTAAAAAATAGTATTTAGGCCATTAAGCAAATTTTATAATTGGAGGTGCTCTTTCTTTTTTTTTTTTTTCTTTTTTTTTTTAATTTCCTTTCATAATATTTTGGAAACAACTTTCTACCTTCTCGAGTAGTTGTAAGATCTGTCTATACATTTTTCTCCCCTAAATTTATTTGTGAAATTCTACTAGGTCATTATTATCGTCGTCATCGTCGTCCTTTCATAATATAATTCAAATCTAAGCTTGAAAAAGTAACTAGATAAAATCAGGCTTAACCAACCTAGCCTAATCAGAGTTACTAAACCTTATCAAATGGACCCGCCCTTTCTATTCGTTAGATGTTGGAGTTACATAACGAGTGACAACCTTAAATCGTAGATCCACCTCTTGCGTATACCTTCAACAACCTTGCCTCATCTGGCGTATACTTGTGAATTACATCAGCTTTGTAATCCTGGTAATGACGGAGACCGACAAGGATAATGTCACCGGCGGCGATCCAAACATTGTTGTGCATTATGTGACAAAGACGTGTTTTACCATCAATACACATACCTTCACATCGTTCGTTACCGAGCATACGAAGAACCTGAGCATATTCTTGTCCGTCTTCCTTAAAGACAAGCTCTCTCTTTTCGACATCGGCTTCCCTGTTTCCTCTTTTCCTGTTCTTTCCTCCCTTTCCCTTGTTCTTCGGCATGATTGGTTGGAGACAGCCCTTAGTCCTAGATGGAATGAAACCCTAGAAAACTGAATAAAGCTTCAATTTTTTCTCAAATTATTTGTCTTGTTTGTCTCTTAAGAAAATATTACTCCCTGTATCTCATGTTATCCATCTTTGTTACTAAAAATAGTGATGATTATTTGTCATTTTAGAAGGTTATGACAAAATTTATTATTTTTTTGTGACGACCCAAAGGGTCATCACTTATTTAATTAATCATTTCGAGCTTCCGAGGCCTTGAAAACCTCATTCTATGTTGCCTCGATTTACGTGCACAATCCGAGCATGTAGCCGGAAAGATTTTGTGATAGAAAATATGAATTCTATGAGAAATTTGGATAAAAATGATATTAATATTGATATGGTTGACTTCGGTCAACATTTTTGGTAAACGGATCCGGACTCGAGATTGGATGGTCCCGAGAGGTCCGTAGGAAAATATGGGACTTGGACATGTGTCCGGAGTCGAATTCTGAGGCCTAGAGCCCAAGTTATGAATTTTTATGTGAAATTGTTTTTGATGTAATTATTAAAGGAAATAAATTAATTGACATTGGTATCGGGCTCGTATTTTGGTTCCGACGCCCGGTACAAGTCTTAAATATTATATATGTGATTTCTGTAAAGTTTGGTGACATTCGGATGTCGTTTGAGATGTTTTGGACCTTGAGTTCCAAGTTAAGAAGTTTTGAAAATCAAAAGTATGAAAATCATGAGTTTGAGGCTTGATTTGATTAAAACGAAGTGATATTGGCGATATGATCGCACGAACAAGTCCATAATGTGTTTTTGAGGTTGTGTACATGTTTGGTTTGGAGCCCGGGGGGCTCGGGTAAAGATTTGATAGGCCGTTGGATGAAATTCTGAATTTTGAACTGCTGGTTTTTTTCACCCAGCTGTTGGCTTCGCAATTGCGAAGAATTTCTCGCAATTGCGAAGGGGAAAGTGTAAGGCAAGGCTCGCAAATGCGAACCTTGATCGCAAATGCGAAGCCAGCCTTGTTCGCAAATGCGAACAATTGTTCGCATTTGCGAAGGTCCCCAGTGCCAACAAAAGTTCGCAAATGCGAACATTCCCCATACTGCCTTGGTTCGCAAATGCGAACCATTGTTCGCAAATGCGAACACTGCCTTATACAGCATGTGTTCGCAAATGCGAACATTAGTTCGCAAATGCGAACATCCCTTTGTCTGCCAGTGTTCGCAAATGCGAACAAATGTTCGCAAATGCGAACTTCCCAGCCTTAGCTTATTTTTCAAACTCCGGAAATTGGTCGGGGTTCGCAATTGCGAACCCATGTTCGCAAATGCGAACACGGAGACCTGAAAAACACGAATTTCAGTCATTTCTTCACATTTTACAAAACCAAAACACCCATTTGCGATTCTTCAAGGATTTCTTCTTCATCAAAACGATTGTAAGTCACTTTTTACTTAATTCTTTCAATTCCTAACATCATTAAACATGTTTTTCATAAGAAATCAAAGATTTTCATGGTAAAATTCTTGTTTTTGTTAGAAAATAGGTTTTTCATAAATTAGGGAATTGGACCTCGAATTGAGGTCCGATTTTGAAACAAATTATATATATGAACTCGTGAGGGGATGGGTAACCGGATTTTGGTCCTAACCCCGAATTCCGACTATGTGGGCCCGGGGTTGAAATCCACTATTCCGGGCAGAATGTTGTAAAAGTTGTATTTGGTCTTAAGAATTAGTTTGTTGAGTAGAATTGATGATATTAAATCAATTGTGTATAGATACGGTTGGATTGGAGCCAAGTTGAAAGAAAAAGACATTTCCACGGATTGAGTTGTTCATAAGCATTCGAGGTAAGTGTTTGTTCTATCCTAGCTTGAAGGAATAGGATTATGTGTTATGTGTTATGTGATCGAGTACGGTGTATGGGCTGTGGTGACGAGCATCTATACACTGGCGTCTAGTATGATCGTGAGTCGTTGGAAAATGATTATTTTGAGATATATTACAGATGAAATGTTATTGTTCTCCCTTGTTGGGACTTGTTGTGAAGATAATTATTGATTGCCCTTGATGGGACGGTTTATGAATTATTGTTTCTTTCTTTGCCCTTAACCGTGATTGTTATTTGGGTGAGGAAGAGTGATAATGCACGAAGGGTGATGCCGTGCCATGTTTATTTATTTATGCACGAAGGTTAATGCCGTGCCATGTTTATTTATTGATTATGCACGAAGGATCATGCCGTGCCTTGTTATTGAACCATGTACGAAGGATCATGCCGTACTATGGATGTGAGGATGAGAGTAAAAGCACGAAGGGTGATGCCGTGTACTTTATTTGCTTATTTGGTGAGGATGAGAGTAAAAGCACGAAGGGTGATGCCGTGCAACTGCTTGCTATTTCTTGAATTGATATTACTTGTGTTTACATTATACTTTGTTTTTCCTTGTTAATTTATTAACTGTTGTTAATTGTTGAATTCCTTAAGATATTCCTTATTGTGTTTATACTTGATTATTTCTTGTTATTTTGTGGTACACATATACATATTGAATTGCACAGGTTTATGTGAGTGTCTGGTCCTAGGCGTGTCACTACTTCGCCGGGATAGGCCAGACACTTACCAGCACATGGGGTCGGTTGTGCTGATATTACACTTCTGTGCGTTTTTGCACAGGTCCAGGTTACGATCGAGAGCAGCAGGAGCAGCAGTAAATTGATTGCGTGGGAGTTGATCACATTTGAGACCGAGGTAGCTTGCAGACGTCCGCAGGCCCGGCGTCTCTCTCTTTAATTATGTTATTATCTGTAGTCTCTTTGTTCCGAGACAAACGGAATTATGTTATATTTCCTTCAGACTTTTATGTGTAGTATTCCATAAGTAGTTCGTGAGTTGGTGACTCCACGTCTTGGGTAGAGGATTTTAGTATGAATTTCACCTTGTGAATTGTTATTTCCATTTTGATTAAACATTCCGCATTTATTTAATTAAAATTATGTTAAAAACAGGATAATATGAATACAGTGGCTTGCCTAGCTACCACGAGTAGGCGCCATCACGATCCCGATGTTGGGGGAAAAATCCGGGTCGTGACAAGTTGGTATCATAGCCCTAGGTTACATAGGTCTCACCACTCACGAACAAGCTTAGTAGAGTTTGAGAGGTAGGTACGGAGACGTCCGTACTTGTCCTCCAGAGTCTATTGAGTTAGGAAAGAGTCCCTCATTTGTCTTTCTTGTCGTGCGACTTGTTCCTCAATTACTGATTGGATTTCTATTCTGTCCTTTCG
>JASVEL010003625.1:0-30693 GCA_032618575.1 Nicotiana noctiflora
TTTCCAATTAGTTCATCCAGTCGAGGGTAACAATGTTTTTGGATTCCTGAATGGCAATAATTTTTCTTTCCCATGTGACTGGCAAAACTATTGTCAGAATCTTCTCAACATTGTCTTCTTCCAGGATAATCCTTCCAAGATATTCAAGTTCATTTGTCAAAGTGGTGAATCGTCTCTTAGATATTTTCTCCTTCCTTTATAGTAAAATTCTCATATTGAGAATACAGAAGAGTTCCTCTTGATCTTTTCACTTGAGGTGTTCCTTCATGAGCCACTTGTAGAGTGTCCCATATTTCCTTAGCAGTTGTACAACTTTGGATCCTGTTGTACTCATCTGGTCCTAGACCACATACAAGTCACTTCTTGGCTTTAGCATTTTTCTCCCACTTCCTTAGGTCCTCAGCAGTATAATCAGCTCTTGTCTTTGGCACATCAATTCCTTCAGCATTCTTCTTAATGGTTGCTAGGGGACTATTAGTAACTATGTCCCAAAGTTCATAATCTTCTTCTATAATGTGATCTCTCATTCTGTTCTTCCACCAAGAATAGTACTGACCATTGAAAAGTGGAGGCCTGGTAGTGGATTGCCCTTCCCAGTTCCCAGGTGGTGCACTCATTGTTGATCTTCTCCTAAGGTGTTAGCCTCTTCAAGGAACACAATGATTTTTACGTGGAAAACACCTAGCTCAAAGGGTGAAAAACCCATGGCCTACTACTCAGTAGGATTTTTCCAAACTTACATTAAAATTACTGAGCCAAAATAGCATTTATAAAACTCTTTGTAAACCTAATGATTAAACTCTAATCCCACTGTAGCACACAGCCTTAACTGTTGCGACGCCTTCAAGTTAACTCTAACTTGAATACTCAAAGTACCTAGTACAATTGCTTCTAGATAAAGCTGAAAGGTACAATATAAAAATGCCTACTACAATCGAACTAGAAATAAAGAAAGACACAATGGAATTGGTTCTTCACTCTTGGTTCATGTAGCTTCAAATTTGCACACTTGAATTACACACAAATTGCTTGCAAAATCACCTAGCTCTTTTGCTCTCAATTTAGTTTAACTTCTGCGTATGTGTAACCACCTGTAAAAGAGAACAATCATTATTATTTATAGAGTTAGTAATTAGAGTTTGATTAAAACTCGAATTGTTGATCCTTCATCAAATTCGAGTCCTTGAACAATTTAAACTCCAATCCCTATTCTTGATCCGGATGTAGTTCTCTTGCCATAAGGAGACTTCAACTCCTTATCCTATGCAATCTTTTTGATCAACTCAGAAGATATTATTGCTGACCCTTGAGACTTATCTTCTTCACATGTATGTCACATGTATAAGTATATCAACACTGTGTCGCACATAATGGACCTGGTTCATTACTGAGTTTATTTTGTCAATCTTCAAAACTTCATATGAACTTGGGTCAACAAATGTGCAGGCCTTAGCCAACCAGTTTGTGAGATTTGATCTTTCGGAGCCTAGTCGGGTTCTAGCTTGTATGGTTTCCCAGTCTTCTTTATTTGATCGTATTAGAGAGCGACAGTATGATGATCCTCATTTGCTTGTCTTTAAGGATAGGGTCCAGCGCAGATATGCCAGAGATGTGACCATTAGAGATGATGGGGTATTGAGGATGCAGGGTCGGATTTGTGTGCCCAATGTTGATGAGCTTCGAGAGTTGATTTTTAGCAGAGGCCCATAGTTTGCGGTATCCCATCCATCCGGGTACTGCGAAGATGTATCAGGATTTGACACAACACTATTGGTAGAGGCGAATGAATAATGATATAGTTGGATATGTAGCTAAATGTCTGAACTGCCAACATGTGAAGTACGAGCACCAAAGACTGGGTGGGTTGCTTCAGCAGATAGAGATCCCGGAGTAAAAGTGGTAATTAACCTTATTCTTGATATGAATCAATTTCTTCCAAGGATCATGTCTCTTGGATTAGCAAATATCTTCAGTATGAACGGTCTCCTACAAAGTATTTATACACAACCTTAAGTCCGGGAGAATCATACTTTGATCAAATCAATTACCTCTCTTTGTTCTACTTCAAACAAATATTATAGCTCTATTAAATCTGATATGTAACAAGTTAGAGAAGAAAGAGAGAAAAATATTGGTGAGGCATTGTATCAATAAAAGACGAGTAACATATAAACTGAGTTGTTGGTGTAAACTACACCATTCACTTTGTACTCAAGAAACTCAATCACCGAAAGAGAACTCCCTTGCAACCCAAGGGGACTGGACTAGGATTCACATTAAATCCGAACCAGTATAAAAACTCTAGTGTCTTTAATTCCTACACTTTACTTCAAGCATTTTAATTCTTCACCTCTTACTATCTCGTTGTTACATCTAGTCGACCAATCAGAAAACTAGTCAACTTATAATAATTATTTTTAAAATAAACAATTGACACCGCCCCTCCCTCTTGCACTTTCACGTCTCAGTGTCTCCATTGATAGAATAAAGAGTAAAGAATTTCAGTTGAGAAAAATTAATACTTGAGAGTAAAATTATAATTTTATTAAAATTTATTGGGTTATTGGTTAACCCGTTATAATATTTGACAAACTGAGGACCGAACTGACAACCCAATAGTAAAAAGACACTAAATTAATACTGAACCATTAATTCAATAACCCTATATCGATAACCCAATAAGCTTTTTTCAGTTTGGGCAATCGATTTTACCCGATATACGCCCAGCCCTAGTACTTATGTTATTCAAATTCTGTAAATTACTCTGTTCACTCTTACTTGTCACTATTCAAAAAATACATTCACTTTTACTTGCCAACTATACTAAATCAAGAGAATAACAATTTTTTTTGTTTTACCCTTATCAGTAACTACTCATCTCTCAAATCATTTCTGAAGACTTTATAAAATACTATCATTATTATGAGTAAAATTATAAAGTGCACACTTTATTTATTATTTCTTAAAGGAAGTGCAAAATCAAAAGTGAACAAATAAAAGTAACCGGAAGGAGTACAAGTTAGAGAAATTTTCAGAAACCACTATTGTTTAGTGGCTATTAACTTGTTATAATTATTATTTTCTTAATTACTTCATATAGCTATCTTTTAAGTTGTTATGGAATGTATTAGCTGTATTCTAGCTACTCTATTCATGAATACAATAGTAAACTCGACGAAAAATAGGGCATCATTCGCTGTATTCATATGTATTTGCGAGATGTATTAATGAATACAAAGTAAAAATAGGCCTCTTCAGCTGTTTAAAAACGGAAGTGAATCAATTAACGTGATAGACTCCTAATATAACTCAACAAACTCAATTATAACACGAAATTATTAATCCAATTAAGAAAAAGATTTCTCAGACGAAAAACACCCAAAAAATAAAGCAATATTCAGATATTTAGTTCATACTTTTTTTCGTGGTATATACTTACAAGTTACAACCTATTTATATCCAATTGTATGGATATGTATCTGGCTAGTTCTATAACATAATCATGGTAGAATTTAAAAAAATGCAGCATATAGCTGTATTCATAATATATGCTTTCCTTCGTGCGATGTTTCTCTAACAAAATCTTAATACATCTAAAATTATTGTCTACAATCTAAATACATTACATTGGTTGTATTCATTGATTTTCTATTTTTATTAAGAGTATTTTACTGTATTTCATTGTATTGTTATTTTAAATATATATGAATACAATTAGGTTAAAAATACAGATGAATACAATTAGAACTAACAATGTATTTAAAAATGTTGTTGTATGAAGTCAAATACATATAAATACATCCAAATACAACAGTCAAAAATTATTATACAAATAAAATCAGTGTATGCCTTATCAAATACATATAAA
Organism: Nicotiana noctiflora; assembly: GCA_032618575.1. NCBI lineage: Eukaryota > Viridiplantae > Streptophyta > Magnoliopsida > Solanales > Solanaceae > Nicotiana > Nicotiana noctiflora. The sequence continues at coordinate 3,869 of JASVEL010003625.1, forward strand.
TACATCTGAATGCAAGAATCAACTCTTCCGTTGAAATTGTCAATCGGCCATCGAGTTGCAGAGTTCGTGATGAAGGAGAATCGTGGTTCAATGTAGCGACATAATTTTTGCAGCTTGGAAACATTATCTAGCGTGCCTGCCAAGTCTCCAACAACTTTTTGTTCAACATCCAAATTCTCCTCATCAAGAACATTATCGGACAATTCGTCCATATCTGCCAGGAACGTATCAACAGGGGTTGCCATTCGAGAATGAAGCAAATTAGTTTGATCGGTTTGAAAATAACATACTCTAGTGTTTAATAAGGAGGTAGTTAGAGAGAAAAATATTAGAGATAATGTTCAATGACTTAATGTTAGGAAGTAACCATAAATATATATTTTGCTATAAAAACTAAAAGATAACTATAGAAAATAATATATTAAAAGAGTTTTTTAATAAATAGGGTATAAAGCTTTGCTATAGATGGTAAAATTTCCTACAATTTATCCTGCCCATTTGTTTTTGTATTTTTCCTTTTCATCGCCTAGTGAGTTGTAAATTACAATTGGTATTACTTATGGCATGATCTCAATTCTCAACTCTCAAGACACAATTGGCAAATTCTATAACTTTTGAGGACGAAAGGGTAACTTGGAGTTTCTTTGGGTGCCAAAATTCAAAATTGGCTCATTCTTAGAGCCCGTTTGGACATAACAATTTTTACTTTTCTTTAGAGAATTTTTACTTTTTTATAAATTAGTGTTTGATCATAAAATTTCTAATTTTCAAAATTCAAAAATTTTAAAAATTTCAAAAAGTTATTTTTTAAATTTTTACTCAAAACACTCACAAAATTTAAAAATAACCCAAAATTATATTATGTCCAACCAGTAAGTCTAATTTTAAAATATCATTTTCCGTTCACAATTTTTATCACTTTTTGTTTTGGAATTTCAAAATTCTTAAGTCCAAACGCCACTTAACCGCTCCTCCCATGTTCTCTCTTCAGTCCTCATGCCATTGCGATTCTTTCTATAGGCGAAGATCTCAGTGAATCAGCCTTCAATCTACAAAGGTCATTTTTCTAATATATTTCATCTTTTTATTCTGGATATTTTGAAAAATATATTTTTGTATACCCAGTTGGGAAATGCTTGGATTATTTGTGTTTTCTTGTTTGTCTTTCAATTTAGTTTTGTTACTATTTGGTTTAATTATGGTATGTTTTTGTGAGCCTTAACGAAATGTGGATTCTGTTGTGTTTTTTTCTTTTTCTCTGAATCGGGTTCAGTGGGTCTGCTATAGAACTCAAGAATTTATGATTATTGATTGATATAAAAAGGATCATAAATTGTGCCATTAATTAATTAATTAGGATGGCACTTTGAAATGATTCGGAGTTACACTCCTTTTGATGGGTGTATCATTGTTGCTAACAGTCTGAATTTCAAGGAATGTGTTTTTAGAAAGAACTCATGAATTGATGTGCTATATACTAGATGAGCAAATTCGTAGGGTTTTGTAAGGAAAGGGGTGGCTGGAAGAGGTAAATTAATAGAAACAAAAATGGAATTTTTTTTCTTTCTCTAAATTGCTTTCCTTTGGCATATAAATTCTAGTTTAGTTTTGATAGCTTTCTGCAGAATAGAACGTGAAACCTAACTGCCACATGCGTGTCCAACATCATGTCCTCGGTAAGCTTTAGATGTGTCATGTCCTGCCTAATCATATCTCTCTAATATTTTTTAGGTCTACCTCTACCCCTCCTAGGGCCTCCAATGGCCAAAATCTCACACCTCCTCACATGGGCATCCATGTCTCTCCTCTTCACGTGCACGTGCCCGAACCATCTCAAGCTTAGTAGCTTACTTCCCGCATTTTGTCCACCACATAGGCCACTCCCACTTTATCCCTCCTTATAGCAGTTGTTGCTAATCTTCTGATTATGTGTATGACGTGATTAACATCTGCAGAAGAGACGATAGCAGTCACCCTCTTTCTCCTCCCAATTTCAAGTCTGTTCCATGGGAAATAACCAGAATTGAAACTAATCCTCCTTTTTTACCCTTGCTGACTTCCGCACGCCATTGCTATAGTGTTTGGTTCATGAACTTCTGAGTACTGGTTATTTTCCCACCTTTGTATTCTTTCCTTTAAGGTTGAAAGCATATCCATATTTTTAGTTTTCTAACGCTTTGTTTTTATGTAAAGAATGCAGTTTTCCAAGTAAGTTGTTTAGATAATTTAACAGATGTTTATAACTAGGGAGCATGGTTATGATGAAGACCACTGCAAGTGTCTGGATAGGAATCGTGATTGTGTATCCAAGCTTTTGACACACAACAGAGGTTGGCTAGTAATTGGCTCCCTTTAGTATTTTCTTTGGGGGGGGGGGGAAGGTTCAATACTATCAATGGAATATGTGTCTGCGTGTGTATAATATATAGCACCCAAGAGTGTGGTCTAGCAGTCTATAAAGTGGATGAAAACTATAGGAGACTAGAGTTCAACTCTCGGTAGAGGCAAAAAAGGGAATAGTCGAGGTGCGCACAAAAGATACCACCATATCAAGGTGAAATATAAAATTGGTAGTCGCCTGATCTTTTTCCCCAATTTCTCTCCGTGTCTCTACTCCCTCAAAGATCACCTATGTCCTGCCTCTACTCCACTAGTTTTCTTTAATGGGTGCAGCGCGTACATTGTTATCATTATAGTGAATGAGAGTGATGCTTTGATGGTGCAGCATGTATGTCGCTGTCGCTTTGTTGAAGTTTGCACAAGACCTGCCTTCAATGGAGAGTGCCTTTGCTTGTTGAAAAATAAGATTTATTTATTGTTAACAAGAAAATTAAGGTTTAGTTTGCTTGGTTGTCTCTAAATAGGAGTTCAAAGCATATTTTATCTTGTTTCTCAAATTTATATAGATATTTCTCTGGACATCAAATGTAAAAACAACTGCACAAGTGCTCCCCTCAGTGCAGCTTAACATTGTTGCATTATTGGTGTGAGAATTCATTATTTGTTTGACACTACATATTTTCAGTAAATTATTTACTAGTAATAACTTCTCGAGAAGTGACATTATAATATAGTGTTCTGCTTGATTTGGCGATTGGACTATGTAATCATTCTCCTGATACACTCTGTCGATGGGTGTAGTTAGTAACATTTAGCACCTTTTACTAGTAGGACCTCTTTTTCCTTGTTCTCTTTGGTGTATTGAAAAAGAAATGCCATTCCTAATGAAGCTAATGCAAACAAATCTGTGTTAATAGTTTAGGATATCTATGTGCTTATGTACTCCCTTCTCCCATTTTACTTTAGATGTCCTAAGGGGTCACTCGTTTCACATGTTAGCTATGCTTGAATTATAATGCAAGATTGATTACGTTGTGAACAATAATGAAGGGATTGTTATAAAATATTACATAGATTCACACATAATTTATTGCATGTATTATTTTATATTGCCAACAACCGCTGGATCGGGTTATGCGGGGATTATATTTTCTTATTTGGCCTACCAAACACTGCATTAGTATCTTGATTGTGAAAAAGAGACTCAACAGCTAGAAACTGAAACATATTATGGCCTCAATTGTTTGCACTTAATGGAGGTCTGAATATCTCAGACATTAAGTGCATTTGTTTTTAAAGTCTGAATCTTAATTATTCAAATCTTAATCACTAAATGTGTTTGTTTTTTTAACTTCACAATCACTTAATGGGTCTGAATAGGTCTATATGATTAAGATCTACGACAGAGACTTAATTTCATTAAGACGGTATCACATATTCATTATTAACTGCCGTCACCACCTACCATTACCAACTACCACCACCACGCCATCATCATCCTCAATCACAGCCGCCATCATTATCGACCATCACCACCCACTATCCCCATCACTCCGACCACCATATACCATTCTCACCCACAATTAACACCCACCACCCACTATCCCCACCACTCCGACCATCATATACCATTCTCACCCACAATTAACGCTCATCCACCTCAACTACCACAACTAACCACCCCAGCACCATCAACAACCTCAGTCAGCACTGCCCACCATTATAACATACCACCACTCACCCACCACCTATCTCTGTCACAACTACTACCACCACCCGCCATTCTTAACTATAACCACCCACCACCACCATCCTCAATCATAATCACCACCACTACCAATCACTACTAGCTACTACCATGAATCACCATCATCAACCAAAACTAGCACCAATCACAACCTTTAGTCGGCATCACCCGTTAGCCATCACCACCAACAACTATCATATTTTAAAAAATTACATATTTTATTGATAGAATATTAGATTAGCTAATATTTCATTTGAATTTTATGTTTATTAATTTTCAAATAAAGATAAATTTATACATTCAGATGTTAAAAATCAAACAGTCTTAATTATTTCTATTCAGATCTTAATACACATCTTAATATATTCAGATGTGTATTCAGATTTAGATGTCTTAATCTTAATACACATCTTGATATTTAGATGTGTATTCAGATTCAGACGTCTTAATCTTAAAAAAAACAAATGAGGCCTATATGTACTATCTGTTTGTTGTTGTATTGAAAAGGAAAAGGGTAGTGTGTTGCGTGAAACCCCAAAACCAGCAACTTCTAGTGGTCCATTGTTACCGTACTAATAAAAGCTCCCATAAAAATGTTGGTGGTCGTAGTCGCAGTGTTATCAAATGCGAAAAGTGCAAGTGAAAAGCGCAAATAGAGCGAGGCTTTAATGAAGAATGGCGTCAAAAGGAGAAAAATACAAATATACGTGTGTAATCCAAGACTAATAGTTATAAGCATGAATAACAAACATATGGACAAAGAAATTTAAAAAAAAAAAATTGCGATACAGTGAAATATCAATTGTTTAGTGTCGCCTCCTTAGGATTGCACTTATTAGCAAGGGAAAGTATGTCTTAGTGCTTTGATGATGACATTGAAGTGCCTGCTAAGCGAGGCGAAGCACTCAACATGTTTTGTGCCTCGCTTTAGGGCTTAAGCGCGCTTTAGGCGCGCTTTTGACAACACTGGTTAGTCGAACCCACAGGAAGATTCAGTGCCTTAGAAAAAGATCCACTCTGAGCAGTCCGAGAAACTCACAAGGAAAAAAGAATAATTGAGATTGAGAGAGTGAGGGCTGTGGCAAATGCAATGCATAGCTAATCAACAGTGCATTTCTGAAGACATTTCTGACTATCATGTCTGTATGTGTACTACTCCCTTCTCTCCAGCTTTAATTTAGTGAAGTCACTTTAGATTCTGCTACGACTATTTAACTACAACTTCTACTGCATCTAAATGACAAAAGTGACAAGTCTATGGTTGGCATTTTTAAATTTAAAAATGAGATAAGATCAGGTAGAAGAATCCAATTTTTAAATAGCATGGTTGTGTTTTTATTTAAGAATCTTATTTTTTCTTAGTTAAGAAAGAGGTTAATGCTTGTCCTATCTGTAGTACTGTACTCTTGGTTTTCATGCTGAAGTCAATGACTTTTTGAGGAGTTTGGAATTAAGTGGGAAACTAGAGGAACAAAACCAGGAGATAGAGGATGTCTTTTTGTAGAATATGGAAATTTGGATGATCTTTGTCGTTTCTAATTTGACGGGCGCTCTTATTTTTGTAATGATGAATCAAATAATTGCTTACTTGTCACTAGAAATGCAGTAACTTTGTATGTCATAAGTGGGATTGTTAGTTGTCATGTTGAAAGTTAGTTGTTAAGGGTTTCGTAATTTAATTGGAATGGAAAGAGCAACATTTTAATTTTCATCTGTCTAAATTATTGGATGCTTTTTTCCACTTGATTATATGATATCAAAGAAGCACTTCAAACCTTGTTTGGGTGGAGCAATTGACTACAAAACAATTTGTTGCTGTATTCTTCATGATTTATCAGATATTTATTCATATAAACTTTTGTCCTATTAATCAATGATTATTACTTCTTTGCAGATCCAAATGAAACAAATCGTGAAGATTTTGACGATAGTTTTTGGGGTGTCTACCCTTTGGATAGGCTTGCTGCAGACATCAGTGGTTCCAGAGAGCTATACTTGGCTGGTGAGCTCTTATTGACAATGATTTCCTCTTCAGCATTTGTTTAACCTGTTTTTCCACTTTCTAAATGTTCCTATTATGATGTTGTAGTTGCCTCTATACTTCATTGTGTCCCTTGGATGCTACGGTCTCTTAATGGTAGGTGTTGGTCTCATGAAATTTCCCACGTGCCCGCAAGAAGCTGTTTTCTTACAGCAGGTACAGTTGCCTTTCTTTTTAACAGTTATTGTCTTCAATTTCTGTTGTCAAGATTGTTTGTTACGCAAGATTGTGTTGGGAGAAGGAGGTCCTCTGAGCATTTTATAGTGAAATATGAGAATAAGAGAACCGATAAATGAAAAACGATTAGTCATTTTGCTGAAGAAGTAATAAGAGTGTTTCTATTATGTTCATGTTTTCCTAGGACGTTCGTGAAGCCAAGGAGTTGTTGCAGAAAAAAGGGGTTGATGTTGGCTCTGATTGATCTGGTTGGTGAAATTAAGTTTGGTTGTTTACTTACTGAAAATACATCCCAATCCACAGGAAGAATTAGCCAGTCATCAACACTCCAAAGTTGCTGTGGTTTCCAAAAGACTTTGTAACTATCTTGATACGTAGATTTCAATTTTTGCTCCTACTGGTATATTATGCTTATTATTAGAAGAAAGAAAAGAAATTGGGGGGGGGGGAGGGTGGTATATTATGCTTCTGCCTTCTGCAAGTTGATACCCAAGTTCTCAAATCTGATTCTTATTACCTTCATTTGTGTAGTCTTGTTTTGTAAAGACATAAATTGAAGTCTTAGCTAGTAGGGTGCTTTTGCTTTGTTTTTGGGATAGATACCACAATGATGGATGTACTCTTTCTAAGCAATCAAGGCTCTAAACTAGTAGTTGAGTATTTAAGAGATATTTCTTCTTCTTAATTCTTTTGGTTTTATTAAATTTACAACATAATGGAAAGTAACAAATTAACTGAGAGAATGGGAAATTATCTGATATTTGGTCTCTCTGTGTACTTCATTTGTATTTTGTTCTATTATTTGTCGAGATGAAGTTTACAGCACTTTTTTTTTTTTTTTTTTTTAACATTTTCAGGTGAAAATAAGCCTAGTAGTAGAAACGTCAGAACAAACTATCTTCCTGAATGATTCACTAGTGTAGTAGGCAGAATTCCAACATATAAGTTATGTAAATTGAGGCCCTTTATCATATGTTGGTGTTTTTTTTTTGTTTTGTTGACGTGGGTACCAATAGTAAGTCGTTGGCTTTGTTAATGGTATTAAGGCGCGGATATTAAGATCCAATCCAATATTGTATTAATTAAAGATAAACCAACGATCAATCATGTGAGTAACATTCATTAGTGGACACAGTATGCTCTAAACCATCAATTTCTGAAGTCGGTCAAGTGTTAGAGCTTGCTCCATTCTCTTTGGTTTTCCTTTTTTCTTTTTGGGTTCTTTGATTGTTTTCCTCTTTCTAATGAAGAAATTATTGGCAAAGTTTTTCGTCCTAAGACTACGAGGTCACGCGTTTAAACTGTGAAAATAATATGCAGAAATGAAGGGTAAGACTGTATATAATAAATTCTTGTAGTTTAATTTTTTTTTAAACCTTGTACATAGCGAAATCTTAATATACCGGACTGCCCGTTTTATAAAAAAAAAAATTATGACACCATTTATTGGAGCAAGTCACTTGAACAGATAAACAGGCATTAGTTGGGACCGCAATACGTGAAATTGCTAAAAATGAGAAATTTTTTATAAACATTTTTAACAATTAAGATATGTAATTGGCGTACAGTATTCATTCATATATTGATTAGAGGTCTCTATTCAAACCCTAAGAATGAAGAAACTTGTGATAATGAGTATTTTATCTTTTAGTAAGCCCTACACAAGCACCGATCTGAATTTATTTAACCAATGAGTTCTGAATACTTGATTTATAAGGTAAAAAGAAGAAAATGAAAAATTATCTAATATCAGTAATTTCTTTAACTATAAAACAATGGCAGGATTATTATTAGGTGATAATTACAGATTTAACTTTTTTCTTTTTATATATCTGAATTATCAGGGCAGCGCCTTTGGTCGATAACACAGACGGAGTCAACGACGTGTCGTTAGCTTACCCGCCAAAATTTACCCGCCAAAAGACAAAAGCGGGTGAGCCTGGGCCCACATAATGGACCCCGCCCTCCGTTCGGTGCTGTAGTCACCCGCCACCGTCCCTGAAGTCAGCACCATTAAGTTTACCAAAGTATCCCTGTCGAGGACGATCTGGTCTTGGGGAAACAAATAAGGGAAATAATGTTTTTTGTATTCAACTTTAGGTTATTCAAAAGTTTTTTTTTAATAAACCAGTGTACTGAATTTTATAGAAAGGTTATCCATTATAGTTTGCAACAAAAACTAAATGCCAAGCATATCTTATAAAAAAGAAATATTCAACTGAAGACAATGTTTTCTTAACTCTTAAAAATGGGAAGAAGAGGTCCCTTAAGTATTTTGACGAAGATCAATGTAATTGACCACTCTTGCCTTTTTTTTTTTGGGTTTAAATTTGACCATTAGTTAAGAGGAAAACTATGGAAAAATGGTTCACACTCTTAGCACTTTGTAAAATGCGCGAAAAATAATTTTTTCGGAAAAGGGCTAAATATAGCTCTCTATTTTCAAATATTGTTTATACGTACCCTCCGTTATACTATTAGGTTATCTGTACCACTACCGTTATACTGTTGGTTTATGTATACCTTTACAGTCATATTTTAAAACAAAAATACCCCTATTTTTTGATTGAGTGCCACGTGGCAACACCAAATTACAACAACCCATTTCTTTTTTTTACCCGACTCGTATTTAAAAAACCCACAACACGAATCATATTTTCATTTTTTCCAATTTTTATTTTTTAAAAAAATTCAGTTTTTAAAAACGAAAATCTTATGTTAAAAACAAAAATATTTTATTTTTCTATTTTTACAAAACAAAATTCTTTTCAAAAACAAAAAATATGAAAAAAAAATTCATTGTTTAAAACTTGAAAAGAATATTTCCCACAAAATATTTTCGTTTTTGAAAAATATTTTTCTTTTCAGTATTTTAAAGATTTTCTTTTTGTAAAAATTGAAAAAACAAATTTGTATATAAGGAACGTTTTTTGTATAATAAAAAGTTTAATTTTTTAACAAAATATTTTTGTTTTTTTGAAAAATACATTTTTTTTCATTTTTTTTGTTTTTTAAAAGAATTTTGTTTTGTAAAAACTGAATTATTTTTTGTTGTAAAAACAGATTTTTTTAACATAATATTTTTGTTTATTGAAAACTGAATTTTTGAAAATAAATTGGAAAAAATGAAAATAGGGCCCGAGTTGTGGCTTTTTTAAAAACGGATCGGGTAAAAAATGGATCGTTTTAATCTGGTGCTGCCATGTGGCACTCCATCCAAAAATAAGGGTATTTTTATTTCAAAGTATGACAATAGAGGTATAGATAAACCAACAATATGACGGTAGGATATGGATAGACCAATAGTATAACTAATGATATAGATAAACACTATTTGAAAGTAGATGGGTATACTTAGCCATTTTTGATAAATTTTTTCTTCTATTTTATGTAAAAATTAAAGTACCATTAAATTTAAATTATACATATTCTCTTTCTCTTATCTCAATTAAATTCTATAAATATCTATTACCTTCTAAATTAGTTATATTTGACTCTCGTAAGTGTGATTATATCTTAAAGCAGGCCAATTTATGTTAACTTTACTACCATTAAAAGACATTTTATCGCTGGAATCGGAAATCAAGATACCATGGCATTATTGTTTCTAGTATTTAATTACCTAAAAGATAAGGACACAATAAGTACATAGCTTTTTTAAGAATTTTTGTTTTTACATCTAAATTTAGTTTCTCCTTTATTTATTTAATTTAAGGGGTATTAATGTAAAAGCAAAACACCCCATATTGATTAAAGAGAATCAGAAAGATCATGTTGGTGGGAAAACCGAAGAATATAAGAAAAATAAAAATCTGTGAGAATAAGAAAAGTCCCGTGAGAAGAGTAGATGCACAATCTAGAAATGAGGGTGAATGAATGTGATTCCACCCATTTTTAAACTTTTCTAAATTGGTTTATGGGTCCCACACACCACCTCACCACCCCCCAACCCCCCACATCTCTGTCACTTGTGTTCCAAAAACGTTTCATCTTTTTCTTCTCTCTCTAATTCTTGATCTTTCTTCGTCATAAAACTTATCTTCCTTGTTCATTTTGTTACACCAAATAATTCTCCTTTATTCATATCTATCTATTCACTTTTATTTTTTCTTCCCAAAAAGAAACCGTCATCCGTAATCTGCAGTTTCATGTATGTAACATTACCAAGATCAGATTTTTCTTTTATTTTCTATTTTGGGATTTTGATTGACTGATTGCATAGGGATTTTGCAGGTTCAAGATGGGTTCTTTTTATTGAAGAAGTTCAACCTAACAGCTTTCTCCAGGATCTCTTTTTAATTATTTTGGTAAGCTTTATTTTTATTTGTTATTGGATATTTTGATTAACTTTCAGACTGTTGAATCTTATCAATTGGAAAATAATACCCAAAAGGGAAATGTTTTAAATCTGTTTCATTGGTCTTATGATTACTACTTATATAGTTTTAGGAAGATCAAATTCATTGAAATTAGGAGTCACAATAAGTTAGTGTTATTTGATAAAAAAAATCATCCTTTATTTACTTGTTTTCAGATATAGTATGATCCCACTAGTTTCATAGAATGGATTTATCAGAAATTATGGTTTAATCAAACTAAAGTTTCTTTTGATACCACATTGCATTTTTATATTTGCTTTAAGTGTGGAGCAGTGACTTTCTATATTTGTAGAATCATTAAAATAGTTTTGTTTTGGGACTAGAAAGAAAAAGGGTCCTATTTTTGGCCATCCATGTCAAAAACTGTGTCTCTGTGTGTGTGTGTGTTTGGGGAGAGGGAGATGTAGCAATCTTCCATTCGAGTCTTTGGGTTTATTATGGTAATGTTACCTATGGTTTCAGTGAATTGCAGATTCCATGGGGAAAAAATTTCTTTGGTTTCTATATTTCCGACAGCTAGACTGGTTCAGGTTTTGTTTATTAATTTTGTAAAAAAGAAATGGATAGATATATTTATTTCCTGCTGGTCAGGGGTGGATGGAGATCTATTCCTACAATAAGATGGAGTCTTATGGTTCCAAATATTGTGAAGTTGTGTGGTGGAACTTCTAGGTTTCACGCAATTGTCTTTTGAAAGAAAAAACAAGGAAAAATTATGGCTAGTGTGGTGGATGCACTTATCACTCTGTTACAGGCATTTTGGTTAGGAGTAAAATGATCACAACACATAGTTGGGAGGATGCCTTAAGATGACTATTTTACGATTCTCAGCTTAAACGGATAGTATAATGATTAAATGTTGTTATTAAAAATTGTGATATGTGTTAATGACTTTTTTATTGCATATATCCTGGTCTTTTTAATCATTATTGTTAAGATGTGATCCAGTGATTGTAGTTTAAATGACAGATATCTTTTCTTTCTTCTGCAGGTAAACTTGCTCAGTCTCTAAGTAGAACTTGCTTTGGAAAATGTATAGAGGCAGCAACACTAACGCTCCACTTCCTATTTTCGTGGACGAGAATGGTTTCCAGTATCCTGCTAGTGCACCAAATCAACTTCAATTATTTGGAAGCTGTAAGTATCTGTTCTATAGCTTTCGTTGAGAGTAGATTGTGAGCCATTTAGAATTTGTATTTGATCCTCGATTATATGCGAGTATAAGTATCTGTTGTTTATCCTAGCTTTTGTTGTATTCACTTTTTGATCTATTGTATATATTGCTTCAAGAATTTCTGAAAAATTGTTTGAGCTGGTGCTTCAAATATTTTTTATTGTTCTAGGTTCCATTAACTTTTCAAAGTAGCAGTCATACAGTTAATCCTGGCTGACCTGCATATTTGATGTAATGACTTTGAATTTTGTTAGAGAATTTTTCTCTTCTTGCCATTTGCAAATGTTGTGGTTTAGCTACTTCTTGTTAAGCCTGTCACCTGGTCTTTCATGTACTTATCAGTATAAGTGTTTCTCTTTGTGACTAAACTGTGGTTCATCTTAAAGGCCACTAGTGGGTTATATATGTTCTATTTGTACTAAAAAGGTATTGCATTGTCTTTGGTACGTCAAGATTTTAAAGGAAAGACCAGAGCTGCGGCAGGCATATCTCAGCTGAGTAACCGAACAGGGTGGGATAAGGATGGAAGAGGATCCCTAATCTTCATAAAAAATGGACAGTTTTCGTCCCAACTCAAACCGAAGTTTAAAGACTTACGGAAGCCTTGTTTTTCCTTTCTTTTTTAATGACTTCTCGCTTTACCCCTCTGTCTCATAAACACAAATTGGAAGCTTTCGTTTTCCCTAATTTTCTTGCTCTAGATTAGTTCTCTTAATATAGATCAGACCCATGGATGTGCGCTGGATGCACCCAAAGAGGTGGACTGGTCACCTCTCTCGGTGTATTTTCCCTTTGGTCAACACCTTGGCTATGGAGGTTGCCGAGTTCAAGACTGACAAAGGCTCCAGTACTAAAATTCGGCGTCCGACTATTTACTCTTAATTAACACAGTCCCAACAAGAAACATGAAATCCTTCATTGAAATTTGAGTGGAGACGGAGTGGGGTGTTATTTCAAGACAATACCTTCGAGTCTTGGTTACTTTCTTTAAACAGAGGAATCAGTTAGAGTTACAAAGTAATACTAGCATATTGTTGGAGGTTTTCTCGTTAAATGAAATTCAAGCTTTCACGGAGGAATTTCAAGCTTCTGATTGAAATTGCTCCAACCTGGTCACTTTAGGATATTCGTAATGCCACTTCAAGTGCTCTCCCAACAAGGTTCTTGTGAGCTAATTTTAAGAAGTTTAAAGACTATCATTTCTGTTCTTTGTTACTTTTCCAATGAGTTTCTCAGTTTAGATGTAGCTTTTCTTTCTCCCTCTATCTATCACAAAAACATACAGCTTTGTTTTTTCCCAAATTCCCGTTTTAGTTTTTTCATGCAAAGAGGCTTCAGTGTGCAGTCTACCGGTAGTTTATAGACTTCCATTTGAGTTTGGATGAGAGACCTGTCACTTTTAGTAAATATGAAGGACGTGCATGTTTAACTGGCATATTTTAGTGATGCAGAATGTATGGGTAAACATGAAGGATTTTTTGGGTTAAACACCCTTTAGCTTAGCTTCAATAATATAGCTATAAATAATGAAGTAGAGTTAAAAGTTGGCTCTATATTATATTATTATTTGAGATTGCAATACCTGTGCACTAACAGAAAATATTTGAAGAGCATATCAAGTCAACTTTGAAGAGGAAAACTTCAGTATTGTAGATTTCACATCACATCTAAGTTTCTGCTCAAGTATAACAAGAGTCAGTGAGCTATTGCAGAAAAATTCTCAAGGCATCACGCGATATTTAGTTTGATATTTTCTTGTACTTATACCGAGCATGTTAATTTTGCTGCACCTCTAATGAACTCATTTCAGATTGTTATACAAAAGCCTTACAATGTGCCTTTTCTTTTGCTACAGTTCCACTTGGATCCAATGCTGATCCTGTAAATAATTTTGTAAATGAGCACCTGATTCGGCACAATAAACGAGGCAGGGAAGCTGAGGGTGTTTCCCGGCAGCAAAAACTTCAAATTTCCTTGAACCACAATGTGGTTCATGATGACACTGAACGGCCAGCTAATATTCCTTGCCAGAATCTTGTTTCAACTGGTTTAAAGTTATCATACGATGATGATGAGCCCAATTCTTCGGTCACTTCTGCAAGTGGAAGTATGAATGCATCAGCATCAGTTATGATGTCTCTAGGTGACAACATTAAAACGGAGCTGGAGCGCCAGAAGAAAGAATTTGATCAATATATTAAGACTCAGGTATGGTATTTAATTTTTCTATCATTTGAATTTGTTTTATTGTAGGCTATCTTTTCAGTTATTGTCTATATCCTAGCAGTTAGTAAGTAGCTCTTTTAGGAAAGTGCCCAAGTTTTTACATTTTCTCACTTTTGTTGCACTTGATTTTTTTCACGTTTCTCTGCTCCTTTGGCATAAGACAACTCGATTTTTCTCAAAATGACCAATGGCTATTGAACACATGAATATTTATTTCTCCTGCTTATATTAATTGCCCTTCTCTTCTGTTAAAACTGATAAGATGCCCTTTTTGGCTCCATTGTCGCAGTTCTGTAGTTAATCAGAGAAGTGGCTGGAGATAGTACCACCATGCACTTTTCTGTTTGTGTTGAAAAATAAATGAAAACATATGTGCAGATAGTAAGATATTATTTACAAAATATCTGGAAGGAGAGAAACTTAGAGAGTTGGTTATTTTTGAAATTGATAAGTCACACACCTATGCATATTTGGCCATATTAAAGAAAAAGAATAACATGTGGCGTCTTCTTAAATTATAAAATGGTCATAACTGTATTTTGATAACATTAACTTGAGGTCTCTCAGGAACAACTACTTATGTACAAATTACTGAAGCTTCATATGTTGCACAAGTTTATTTAATGTTGTTGAATTGGCCTTTTACAGGAAGAAACTTGGGCTAGAGGTGTGAGAGACATAAAACAGAGACATATGGTTTCGTTGGTGACTGCACTTGAGAAAAATGTTGGCACTAAGTTGCAAGAGAAGGATATTGAGTTAGAGAACATAAACCGGAAGAACCGAGAACTTGTTGAACGAATGAAGCAAGTTACATCAGAAGCACAAAACTGGTGTTATAGAGCCAAGTGTAATGAATCTTTAGTCAGCACACTAAGAACTAACCTCCAGCAAGCGATGCAGTCTGCTGAACAAGGAAAAGAAGGTACCGGAGACAATGAGCTAGACGATGCTGTGTCCTGCACTGATCCAAACAATTGGCTCAGCATTCCTAGTAGCTCTGGGAAAGGTGCATCGGCGAAAAAAGCCAATTTGAAGTGCAAGGTGTGCAAATTGAAGGAGGTATGCATCTTATTGATGCCTTGTAGACACTTGTGTTTATGTAAAGATTGTGAAGGATTAGTTAATGTATGTCCCATCTGCCAGTTGATTACAACTACTGGTGTTGAGGTGTTCTTATCTTGAAATATGAAAAAAAGTTAAAACAAAGGCAGAAGAAATAATCTCAAACAGATTCTAGATAATCATTGTGGCTTTACTTTTTGTATTTACTGTACAGAAGTAATTTCTTGAAATTGGGGATTAATTTTCATGGTTTTTCTTGATGCTGCATTAGGATTGGCTATTAATTTTCTATTTCATATTTGTGTTTCTTATCAAAAGCTTATTTGCAGTGATCAATCACATTTTGCTCATTGTTAATTGTTATAGAACGAATCTAGACACCTATTATAGAATAAATCTAGACACTTATTATAGAATGAATGTAGATTCTTTCTTAGTAGTGTACATAAATAGCAGATTTGTAGTAGTTAGCACATGATGTACATGCATTTGTATTGCTCACCCCTTGGAATGAGAATACAAGTTATTCTTTCCATTTCGTGCACGTGGTATCAGAGCAGGATATCCTGCTTTGTCGGACTTAGATCAGAAACTACCCCCATTTACAAAACCCCAAAATCTGGTGGTCGGAGGAGAAGCACGTGCGTCTTACACGCCGACGAAACTGCCAGTGATACTTATGTTTAAGCTGTGTGTGGAGGCGCATTCGTGGACCAATCTTGGTCTAGCTTCCCGTTACGACTTTGCCTTGAAGTTTGGTTGAATTGAGGTGGTTGGACCACATTTTGGAGAAGAAGAGCCTTGAAATGTGAATCTGTCAGGTTTGAAATTTTTTTATAAGTTGCTGATTGTTATTTTGATTCTGGGAATTGGTTGAGGTTTTCTACAAATGCAACAGTGAATTGGATTGTTGCTCACTAATTTGTGATTTGCTATTGTCTATTGGAGGTTATCGAAAGCTTGGTTAGATTTCAAAAAATTGTCTTTTTTGAGTGCAACCTTGAGTTTGGCTATTCTCAGGTTTTTGATTGCGTTGACTACTTGTCTTTTTCAAGTATTGTCTTATTTCTGCTTTCGAATATAGTCTGCTTGGGTCTTTCAGTTGGATTCTCTATCACTTATTTCGATACAGTGAGTTTTATTAGTTGGAAATAGGATTGACTATAAACAGTAAGCAAGGAGGAAATAGTGATACTACTTCTAGTCCAACAATCCGTGTTTTAGACGAGTTTCTTAGTTCCTTCAATATCAAAAATCAATTAAGGAATCTTCTTCAGTTACTACTTTTGCTGGGTCAAATAAGACATGTTTTACACCTCTCCAAATAAATTGGTGATTGACTCAGGTGCCACAAATTACATGACAGGTAATCTAAATATTTTTTCTAGCTTTCGATCACACAAAGCACCCTCTTCACTTATTGTAGCTCATGGAACAACTTGTAGCATTGTTGGATTTGGGACTGTTAAATGGACTTCTTCTATTACCCTGTCATATGTATTAAGTCTACCAAACTTGGCCTTTAATTTGATTTCGGTTAGTACAATCACCAGAGACCTTAATTGTTGTGTAGCGTTCTTTTCTAATCATTGTTTGTTTCTTGATCTTACGGCGAAGCAAGTTATTGGTAAAGGGTATTTATTTGGTGATCTCTATATCCTTGATGAATGGGAGCCACGGTCTATTGTGTGCTCTAGTGTCGTCTCCTTTTGAAGCAAATTGTCGATTGGGGCATCCCTCTTTACCTTTGTTGAAGAAGCTCTATCCTCAGTTTCAGAATATTTCTTCATTGGATTGTGAGTCATGTCGATTTGCAAAACATCATCGCATCTCGTTAGGTCCAAGGGTTAACAAGCGAGCTGAGTTAGCTTTTGAGTTAGTTCATTCTGACGTTTGGGGACCATGTCCCGTTGTTTCTAAAACCAGACATAAGTATTTTGTCACTTTTGTAGATGATTTTTCCCGAATGACTTGGATTTACTTTATGGAGAGTCGCTCTGAAGTGTTTACTCACTTTTCTGCCTTTTCTGTTGGAGTCAAAACTCAACTCAATGCTTCGGTGTGTATTCTAAGGAGTGATAATGCTAAAGATTACATGTCAGAGTTATTTCAGTCCTACATGAGACAACATAGTGTACTACATCAGTCGTTATATATTGATACACCCTCTCAAAATGGAGTTGCTGAATGGAATAATATGCATCTATTTGAGACAGCTCGGGTACTTTTGTTCCAAATGAAATTCCTAAGCAGTTCTGGGCTGATGCGGCCTACACTACTTACCTTTTGATTAATTGCATGCCATTTACTGTGCTTGGAGGTAATATGCCTTACATTATTCTTTTTCCAAATAAGTCATTATTTCTTGTGGAACCTAAGGTGTTTGGAAACACATGTTATGTTCGAGGTGTTCGACCATCTGTTACCTAGTTGGATCCCAAGGCATTGAAATGTGCTTTTCTTGGCTATTCTCGCCTTCAGAAGGGGTGTCGGTGTTATTCTACTGAACTTGGCAAATATCTGGTGTCAATTGATGTGGTGTTTTTTTAGACTATATCATTTTTCTATGTACCTCTCGTTTCTACAAGTCATGGGGAGGAAGATGAGTGGCTAGTATATCAGGTTACCCGTACTTTGGCAGAACAATGAGACGATGTTCCTTTATCTCCTAGCTCCTCTATTGAGCACCAATCGACTATTGTACCTTCAACACCTTCTCCAACTATGTTAGCAAGACCACCAATTGTTCTTGTTTACTTGCACAGGAAAGAGACAAATGATACGTCTCATGTACCAGTTCCTTCGTCATCTGTTCCTCTTCCGCATGATCCTCCAGAAGAACATGACCTTTCCATTGCTTTATGCAAAGGTACATGTACTTGCAAACCCACATATTCTATTGCTAATTTTGTTTCCTACGACCACTTATCCCCCGCGTCCAGATCTTTGATTGTGTCTCTAGACTCCATTTCTGTACCCAAAATGATGAAAGAGGCTTTGAATCATCTTGGATGGTCTTGGATGGTCTGAAGCAATGCTTGAGGAAATACATGCCTTAGAGGAAAACCATACTTGGGATTTAGTGAATTTACCTAGTGGAAAGAAAGAATTGGGATGCAAATTGGTCTTCACGGTCAAAGTTAATCCAGATGGCTCTGTGGCAAAACTTAAGGCCAGACTTGTGGCCAAAGAGTATGCTCAAACTTATGGAGTGGATTATTCAGACACATTCTCTGGTTACCAAACTTACTTATGTCCGCTTGTTCAGTTCTCTAGCAGTTTCTGAGAATTGGCCTTTGCATCAATTGGATATAAAGAATGCATTTCTTCATGGTGATCTTCATGAGGTGTATATGGAGCAACCACCTGATTTTGTTGCTCTATAGGAGTATGGAAAGGTTTGTCATTTAAAGAGGTCCTTATATGGCTTGAAACAGAGTCCCTGGGCTTGGTTTGGTAAATTTAGTGAGGTAGTTCAAGAATTTGGGCTAAAAAAGAGCAAATATGATCACTCAGTCTTCTACAGGAAATCAACAGCTGGATCTATTCTCCTTGTTGTATATGTTGATGACATTGTGATTACATGAAGTGATTATGCTGGTATCTCTTCTCTCAGTCTTTCGTGCATGCTAAGTTTCATACAAAAGACTTAGGACAACTGAAATATTTTTTCGGAATAGAAGTAACTAGAAGCAAGAAGGGGATTTTTCTATTTCAACGAAAGTATATTCTTGACTTACTGGCAGAAACTGGTAAGTTGGCCGCCAAGCCTTGCAGTACTCCAATGGTTCCTAGTTTGCATCTTATGAAATATGATGGCGAGCTATTTAATGATCCAGATAGATACATGAGGTTAGTTGAGAGATTAAACTATCTCATTGTGACTTGTCCAGTTATTGCTTTTGCAGTAAGTATGGTTAGCCAGTTCATGTCTGCGCCCACAATCAAAATTTGGAAGGCTTTGGAGCAGATCATATGTTACTTATAAGGAGCTCCTAGACTTGGCTTATTATATAGCATGGGCATTCCCGTATTGATTGTTTTGCAGATACAAATTGGGTTGGATCCAAGATTAACAGAAGATCTACTACTGGTTACTGTGTATTTGTCGGTGGAAATGTGATATCATGGAGAAGTATGAAACTAAATGTTGTATCTCGGTCCAGTGCAGAATCAAAATATAGAACTATGGCACAATCAACATGTGAGATAATACACCATCTTTTAACCGAAATAGGATTGAAGCATCCTACTCCATCAAAGCTCTCGTGTGACAATCAAGTTGCGTTCTATAATACCTCAAATCTAGTGTATCATGAAAGAACCAAGCACATGGAAGTTGGCTATCATTTTATTCGTGAGAAAATTCAAGAGAACTTGATTTCCAGTGGCTACGTGAAAACATGAGAGCAACTAGCTGATTTATTCACTAAAGCATTGAATGGTACTCGAGTTGGTTACCTTTGTAACAAGCTGGGCATGATCAACATATATCCTCCAGTTCGAGGGGGAGTGTTATAGAATGAATCTAGACACTTATTATAGAATGAATCTAGACATTTATTTTTATAGAATGAATGTAGACTATTTCTTAGTAGTATATATAAATAGCATATTTGTAGGAATCTCTTGTATTTCTTTCCTTAGTTAGCACATGATGTATATGTATTTATATTGCCCACTTCTTAGAATGAGACTACAAATTATTCTTTCTATTTCGTGCACATTAATCAATATTAATCCTCAGAAATACCACTGAATAAACAGTGACAGAAGCAGGCTTATAAATACAAATTGGGGTGGGACAAGCATGAAGGAAGAAATATATAACTAATAAGTGAAAGCACATGACCAAGCAAGGGTTGTGGTGGAGGAGCAGTAGCCAATCCCTGAATATAAAGTCTCCTTTATTAGGAGCGTTTACCTCCCAATGTGAAATTTTCTGACACAAATTTGTATTTAGTCGGTCCCTTATATGGATACGGGACATCAAATGAGAAACCAAAAAATGAAATATGTATGGGTCAGAATCTGACCCCACAATAATTAATAAAAATAGTCATATCTTGAACTTTTTCATTATTGATAAGAAACATGGACACTAGCCTACAATATGAATTTATCTATTCAAGTAAGGTGGACAGCGGTATGACCTACCCGCCTCCCCATGGGAACAAAATTCCAACGTGGTCACGGCCACTCACTTCCAATTCATAGGTCTCGCAACTATAAATACTAGGGGATGAACCCCAGAAAGGGGGGTTTCTTCTTCTGGACTATCCTCTAGAGAGAGAGAGAGAGAAAAAGAGAAAACGGAGAAGAATATTCCTCTCATGAAAAGATACAATATCATTGTAAGGCTCTGAACCTCTTCATGGAGAGGAAGACCAAACCAATATCATCAATAAAAGCTGTCAATACTTTTCACCCTAATGTGGGGCGTTTATTATTATTATTTTTACATGGTTCTTAGATTATTAAGACTTGCTATGATTGGCCCGTGATTTATATACGTTGTTTCGTATTCACAAAGTGTATAATAACTTTTGAGTCGAACAATTTGGCGACGTCTGTGGGGATTTTCTAGCAATATTGCGTAGTTTTTCCCGGAACCAAAAGAAAAGAAACGTCGGAAAGGAAAAAACAACCCAACTCGAGCAAGTCCTCTCTCTCTCTCTCCGATTTTCGATAGTGCAAACAAGAAGAAGAAGCCCCCCCCCCCCCTAGGGAGAATCCCTATAAGGCATCTCCCGCACCCCCAATACGGGCCCCGGCTAAAAACCGACGTAGAGTTATCTTGAGCCGAGAGCTAGCTCAAAATAACCCACATGCCCCGATTGAGAAGATAACGCGTAAATTGCTCAAGGTCTCAAACCAAAATCGAGCTTCACCACTCAATACCCACAACGTAGGGTCTCAGGCTATGCGCCTTCACTAATAAATTCAAGTACAGTTGAACCAAGACTCAGGCTATGCGCCTTCGCCTCCAAAAATTGATAAAGTTCAACAACGGTTGAACTAGGACTCAGGCTATGCGTCTTCGCCAATAAATTCAACTACGGTTGAACCAATACTCAGGCTATGCGTCTTCGCCAATAAATTCAACTACGGTTGAACCAAGACTCGGGCTATGCGCCTTCACCTCCAAAAATTGATAAAGTTCAACAACAGTTGAACTGGGACTCAGGCTATGCGTCTTCGCCAATAAATTCAACTACGGTTGAACCAAGACTCGGGCTATGCACCTTCGCCTCCAAAAATTGATAAAGTTCAACAACAGTTGAACTAGGACTCAGGCTATGCGCCTTCGCCAATAAATTCAATTACGGTTAAACCAAGACTCACACTATGCGCCTTCGCTTCCAAAAATTGAGAAAGTTCAACAACAGTTGAACTGGGACTCAGGCTATGCGCCTTCGCCAATAAATTCAACTACGATTGAACCAAGACTTAGGCTATGCACCTTAGCCAATAAATTCAACTACGGTTGAACCAAGACTCGGGCTTTGCGCCTTCGCCTCCAAAAATTGATAAAGTTCAACAACAGTTGAACTGAGACTCAGGCTATGCGCCTTCGCCAATAAATTCAACTACGGTTGAACCAAGACTCAGGCTATGCGCCTTCACCTCCCAAAATTGATAAAGTTCAACAAGAGCTCAAGCTATGCGCCTTCGCCAATAAATTCAACTACGGTTAAACCAAGACTCGGGATATGCGCCTTCACCTCCAAAACTGATAAAGTTCAACAACAGTTGAACTAGGACTCAGGCTATGCGCCTTCGCCAATAAATTTAACTATGGTTGAACCAAGACTCAAGCTATGCACATTCGCCTCCAAAAATTGATTAAGTTCAACAATAGTTGAACTGGAACCCAAGCTATGCGCCTTCGCCAATAAATTCAACTACGGTTGAACCAAGACTCAGGCGATGCGCCTTTGCCAATAAATCAACTACGGTTGAACCAAGACTCAGGCTATGCGCCTTCGCCTCCAAAAATTGATAAAGTTCAACAACAGTTGAACTGGGACTCAGGCTATGCACCTTTGCCAATAAATTCAACAACAGTTGAACCAAGACTCAAGCTATTCGCCTTTGCCTCCAAAAATTGATAAAGTTCAACAACAGTTGGACTAGGACTCAGGCTATGCGCCTTCATCAATAAATTCAACTACGATTAAACCAAGGCCTAGGTTATGCACCTTCGCCATCAAATCTAGCGAGCTCGGCCTCGCTCGAACCATAAAGCCAGATGCTCTCACCCTCAAATTTCACAAGTCCAACCATAGCTGAACCAGAACTCGGCAAAATTCAACTTACAACGAATTAAAGCGCAGGGTCGGCACCCACGCCGTCCAAGTAAGTACGCCTAACTCGGACTAAGGATAGAGGCACGCAAAGTTCGGCCCACGGACGGACTACCAGGCCATGCTCTGTGAGATCACGGCCAGTAGTCCAGCCGCGTCCGAAGTAGGACTAAGGCTAATTGTCGCTACTACCAAGCAATGGTTCCAACTCGGTCATCCCGAGTTGAAGAAGAAAAGCTGTCGCCAGTAGTCAAAAAATATATATATAATCAACCTGCCTAACTGAGGTCAAACTCAATGGAAGGTCGCCCTTTTAAACACATGCAAAGAAAAACCCATCAGGAAACAAGGAAGAAGTACAAAACGAGCACAAAGCATATAACGGAAGGAAAATTTCATTTATTCATAAACGATGATTGCGGAACGCCCCCGCGTACACCCGGCCAAAGCCGGTTAATAAAAAGAAGAAGAGAAAGAAACAAAAAAAAACACTTCTTCTTCACTCGGCACCATCTGCGTCCCCATCTGAGCCATCATCAGCCCCCAGCGTTGCCGTATTGAAACCACAATCCATACGGGCCTCCCGAGCCTTTGGCGCGCCCCCTCGAATGTAGCTTCGGTCACGATGCCGGCCTCTCACATATTTTTATATACATCCCGCTGGGCCTCAGCATAAACCCAAAGTTCACAAGCATGGCCAGAGGAAGCAGCATATGTTTCGAAAATGCTGGTTCTCCTCCTCCAGGGTCGCAACCCGCACTGCCACAGTCTGAGTGTCACGTTCAAGGGTACATATCCGCCCCTCAAGGATCGCCTCCTTGAAGGCGGCAACAGCCCTTACCAGCAACAACTGGGTCTCGCCGACACGAACAACCACCTGTAATGCCTCAGCCCTTGTCGAGGCATCATCCGACTCACAATTCAAAGCCGCAATCTCCCCTCCATTGCAGCCACCTTCCCGCTCCACACCAATGCAGCCTCTGCTACCTTGGCCAGGCACCGACGCTTGCATTCAACTGTGGCCCTCCTCCCGTCCTCGAGGTCCTCGTCCTTCTGATGGAGTTGTTCCTCAAAGGCGCTCATCTGGCCAAGTGTTTGTTGCGCCTGGAGCTCCCGCCTCACCAATTCCTCAACCAGGGCCCGGCTACGGGGATCGTTTCTCAAACGCACACGCATCTCCCGGCATCTATCCCAGTAGCGGCGGTACTTTTCCAACACTCGCAAAAACACCGCCGAACGAACGTTAGCTCGGCGGATGCTCTCCACCTCCATCAAATAGGACTATAAAACAAAGGCAACGATTAAAGTAGAAAATAAAATAAGGCGAAGAAAGGACAAACCAATATACGATCACGTACCCTCAAGCCCATCACGACCACCTCATTCATCAACCTGATGTTCGTGACGTCTTTCAGCGAGTCGTTCTCTATTTCCGAGCACAGCAGCCTGAACTGCGACACTAGACTCGAGCCTTGGAGCAGCAAATTTAAATATGTGGGAATCTCAATGAGGTGTGACCTCCCCTCTGCGTGAAAGACCCCTCTGCGCGAACGACCAAACTTTTAAAGTCGTCTCGAAACATGCGTAAGTCATCAGGGTCCAAATTCGATTCAGACCTAGACCCTTCCCCTGCGGCCTCTCCTCCTCCTATCGCCACAACCGCCGATGGGGCGCTCGTTCCACCGGCTTCAACAATCACTGAAGGGCCTCCCCCCGTCTTAACAGCTGGGGTCACCAACTGAGCTGCCGAAGCGGCAGTACATTCGCGGCCTAAGCCAGCCGGGGCGACCCCCACCATTTAATTCGCCCTCAAGAGTGGGCGCTGCAGCCGTTCCCTCCATGTATCCGCCGGGGGGGGAGTCCACATTAACCACCACAGGAGGAGTCGGCGTGATCACTGCGGGAGGAGTTGGAGTGAACATGACCCTGCGCCTAATCAACGGCCTTTCCTCCTCCTCGCCCGAGGAGGACTCGTCCCTAGGACGTACGGTCCTCGACGGCCTCTCATCCCAAAATGTGGCCCGTGGGGGGAAGGATTTACCGAACATTCGACTGAAGCCGCCCTAGGTGCGCAGCGCAGCGCTGGTGCTGCAAGAAGCCGAGCGATCGCACCCGGCCGCCGGAAAGCCAACTTAGAAGCCCTGTTGCGACTCGCCCTCCCTATCACAAAAAAACAAGGTTGGTAAACAAAACCAAATCAAAAACCGAACGAAGGTAGGAATCGACTTCTCACCTGCAGCAGGCCTACGGCCATGTCTCACCCAGAAAGATGCCCACGTGTAAATTCCTTCAGTATGAGTGAGAACGGCTTCAAGCCACCCGCGTATCCCTGTTAACGAGGTCGGTGGCGAACTCTCAGCTATAAAAGTGACAACAAGTTAACATTCGCAAACACGAGACTTATAAAAAGAAAAAAGGAAAGAAATTGATTATAACATTAAAGTAACTCACGTGCATGGTTCCAAGCCTCCGGGAACCCTGAAGGGGACGCTACTAAATGCTCGATCCTGATGTAAAAGATGTGCTCAAAAGGGTGGGGGTTGACCTCATCATCCAGCACCGCAGTCGGCCCCCTCGACCCACGAAGGCACGCTCGAAACATGGTGCCCCGGACCCGTTAGGGGGAATAAAGGGTGAGCACGTGATGCATCGTAACCACGCTACCGGCTAATTACCCATACTTTAGGAACATTGATAGTAATTTGTAAATTGAAGGGGTGAGCTGGCCTGGGCATACCCTGTCATGTCGATAGAAGTCTACCACCAGCATAGGAAGTGGAATCCTGAACCCCAACCTGAAGGGATACGCATAAAATATGGAGTATCCCCTGCGATCGGTGTGAACCCTCTCCTCGGTTCTGGCAAGGACAATGTCAACATGGGTCAAAATGACCATGTGCTCCCATAATCGGGCCATTCCAATCTCCCCCAATAGTTGGGCTTCATCCACGGGGTCCTCCCCACCATCGGCGATAAAATCAACTGCCGGACCTCCGGGCCGGGGAATTACCTCGTCAACTGACGGAATTCCTCCGGTCTCCGCTTGCTCAACATCTCCCATTGCCATAGGTGGCCCCTCAATCACCGGAGGATTAACCGACAAGTTTATCGGAAGAACATCGTGCGAAGAACTTCTTGCCATTGCTTAGTTGGATGAAAAGAAAAGAATAGAATTCGGTGGGAAAAATGAAAGTTATCATAATCAAGAAAAGAAAGGAGAAGGTGAATTAGCAGAATAAAAAAACTTCCTAATACTTTCGCTTAGATGAATAAAGAAGTAATGAGAAACGGATGCCTCAACCCACCTTTATAGGCAACATAAATGACTTTCGGGAAACCCAATAGACACCATTAACTGCATGACCTACCGTCAAATGGTTCGATTCTACCGAGACGTGCGCTATCATGACGAGCATCACGAA
Organism: Nicotiana noctiflora; assembly: GCA_032618575.1. Classification (NCBI taxonomy): domain Eukaryota; kingdom Viridiplantae; phylum Streptophyta; class Magnoliopsida; order Solanales; family Solanaceae; genus Nicotiana; species Nicotiana noctiflora. The sequence continues at coordinate 29,747 of JASVEL010003625.1, forward strand.
GTGCCCCCTCGGCCTTCTGCTGATACATCGCTAGCAGGAACGATCAAAACGCCATGCTGATATGGGAGAAATGTGCCATACGTCCTCAAAATTATAAGACACTACGGAAAACGTACTCAGCCACGTTACATGCGGCCCCGTTCCCCGTCGCCGATGGCAATTACGAATCTGAGTGAATGCCAGAACCTGAATGTAACTAAATTCAGTCTCGCCCGAATTGTGTTAACAACACCATATACACCTTCATGTTGAGGAGGTGCTTTATCCTAATCACACGATGACTTGATTATATGGCGATGTGACGCCGAAAAGTTTTACATAATTTGGGCCGCAGTAGGGAACACGGTCTCGACCAGAGTGATTGCCGCTCGTCCCTTATTCGAGTTTTTCAGGTCATAGTCGACAAAGTCCGTCCATCGAGCTCAGCCGAAGCACGACCTCGATAAACGTATGGACTAACTGTATGGGTCAGAATCTGACCCCACAATAATTAATAAAGATAGTCATATCTTGAACTAATTCATTATTGATAAGAAATATGGCCACTGGTTTATAATACGAATTTATCTATTCAAGTAAGGTGGACAGCGGTACGGCCTACCCGCCTCCCCATGGGAACAAAATTCCAACATGGTCATGGCCACTTACTTCCAATTCATGGGTCTCGCAACTATAAATACTAGGGGATGAACCCCAGAAAGGGGGGCTTCTTCTTCTGGACTATCCTAGAGAGAGAGAGAGAGAGAGAGAGAGAGAGAGAAGAAATAGAGAGAGAGACGGAGAAGAAATATCCCTCTCATGAAAAGATACAACATCATTGTAAGGCTCTGAATCTCTTTATGGATAGGCAGACCAAACCAATATCATCAATAAAAGCTGTCAATACTTCTCACCCTAATTTGAGACGTTTAGTATTATTTCTTTTACATGGTTCTTAGATTATTACG